>JACBWV010000181.1:0-18673 GCA_013435795.1 Chlamydomonas sp. ICE-L | reverse complement strand
ATCAGTACATACAGTCCATTGAGCTACTAGACAGTACTACAGTAACATGTGATCTACTATACAGTCCTACAGTACATGTTACTACTATACAGTTACATCAGCTACATTGGGAGCTACTAAACAGTACATACAGTAAACTGTGAGCTGCCTATACAGTAACATACATACCATGTGAGCTACTCTACAGTACATACAGTACATGTGAGCCTGCCTATACAGTAACATACAGTACATGTGAGCTACATACAGTACATACAGTACATGTGGAGCTGCTATACAGTACATCAGTACATGTGAGCTGCATAACGTACATACAGTCCATGTGAGCTACTATAACATTATCAACAGTACATGTGAGCTACTAGAAACAGTACAATCCAGTACATGTGAGCTGCTATACAGTACATCAGTACATGTGAGCTAACTATCAGTACATACATCCATGTGAGCTGCTATACAGTACATCCATACATGTGAGCTACTATACGTACATACAGTACATGTGAGCTGCATACAGTACAATACTACATGTAGCTAAACTCTACAGTACAACAGTTCCATTGAGCTGCTATAAGTACTACAGACAGGTGAAGCTACTATACAGTACATACAGTACATGTGAGCTGCTATAACAGTTACATACAGTACATGTTGTGAGCTGCTATACAGTACATACAGTACATGTTACCTGCTATACACAGTACATACATAACATGTGAGCTACTATCAAGTACATACAGTAACCGTGGCTTCTATCCAGTACCTACAGTACAGTGAGCTACTATAAAGTTACATACAATAATGTGGGCCTACTAAACAGTACATCCAGACAGGTGAGCTACTATACAGTACCTACAGTTACATGTGAGCTACTAAACGTACATACAGTACATTGAGCTACTACACAGTACAGCCAGTACTGTGAGCTGCTATACAGTACATACATTACAGTGAGTCTACTAAACAGACATACAGTCATGTGAGCTAATATCCGTACATACAGTACATTTTAGCTACTTACAGTACATACAGTAATGTTTGAGCTACTTACAGTCACATACATTACATGTGCGCTACTATACAGTACATCAGACATTGGACTGCTATACGTACAATACAGTACATTTGAGCTTAAACTATACAGTACATACGTACATGTGACTCTATACCTACATCAGTACCTGTGACTGCTATAATACAGTACATACAGTACATTTGAGCGGCTTTACAGTACAGAAGTACATGTGAGCTACTATAAAGTACATACAGTAACATTGGAGCTGCTATACCGTACTACAGTACATGTTGAGCTACTATACAGTCCATACAGTACATGTGAGCTGCTATAACAGTTCATACGTACATGTGAGCTACTATACAGTACATACAGTAACTTGAGCTGCTATCACAGTACATACTTACATGTGAGTTCTATACAGTCCATACAGTCCTGTGAGCTGCTATAAAGTACCTACAGTCCTTGAGCTACTATACATTACATACAAGACATGTGAGCTACTATAACAGTACATCAGTACATGTGACTGCTATACAGTACCATACCAGTACATGTGAGCCTGCTATACGTACTACCGTAACATGTAGCTACTATACGTCCATACAGTACATGTTGAGTGCTTAAAGTACATACAGTACTGTGAGCTACTATACAGTACTACATACATGTGAGCTACTATATCCGACATACAGTACATGTGTGAAGCTGCTATACTAATACAGTACATGTTGAGCTTAATACAGTACTACCGTACATGTGAGCTGCTATACAGTACATACAGTACATGTGAGCTGCTATACAGTACATACAGTACATGTGAGCTACTATACAGTACATACAGTACATGTGAGCTACTATACAGTACATACAGTACATGTGAGCTACTATACAGTACATACAGTACATGTGAGCTGCTATACAGTACATACAGTACATGTGAGCTACTATACAGTACATACAGTACATACAGTACATGTGAGCTACTATACAGTACATACAGTACATGTGAGCTGCTATACATCATAACAGTACTGGGAGCTACTATACAGTACAATACAGTACATTGACTACTATACAGTACATACAGTACATGTAGCTACTATACAATACATACACTGTTAGCTAACTATACAGTCATACAGTACCTGTGAGCTACGATATCGTACATACAGTACCTGTGAAGCTGTCTATAACAGTACATACAGGACATGTGCGCTACTATACATTAACATACAGCAACATTGAGCTACTATACAGTCTACAGTACATGTGAGCTCTAACCGTAACATAACAGTACATGTGATCTACTATACAGTACCTACGTACTGTGAGCTACTATACAGTACATACCGTACATGTTAGCTACTATACCTTACATACGTACATGTTGAGCTACTATACAGTACATACAGTACATGTGGGCTACTATACAGTACATACAGTACATGGTTAGCTTGCTTAATAACAGACATACAGTACATGTGAGGCTACTATACAGTACATACAGTACATGTGGAGCTACTACATACAGTAACATACAGTACATGTGAGCTGCATACAGTACTTACAGTACATGTGAGCTGCTATACAGTACATACAGTACATGTGAGCTGCTTTACAGTACATACAGTACATGTGAGCTACTATACAGTACATACAGTACATGTGAGCTGCTATACAGTACATACAGTACATGTGAGCTACTATACAGTACATACAGTACATGTGAGCTGCTATAAAGTACATACAGTACATGTGAGCTACTATACAGTAAATACAGTACAATGTTGAGCGCTATAACAGTAACATACCGTACCTGTGAGTTACTATACCTTGCATACAGTACATGTGAGCTGCTTATAAAGTAGCTACAGTAACAGTGAGCTATATACAGTACATACAGTCATGTGAGCTACTATACAGATACATACGTACAATGTGAGACTGCTATACAGTCTACGTAACTTGAGCTGCTATAACAGTACATACATTACATGTGAGCTACTATACATTACTACAGTACAATGTGGCTGCTATAAAAGTACATACAGTACATGTGAGCTACTATACAGTACATACAGTACATGTGAGCTACTATACAGTACATACAGTACATGTGAGCTGCTATACAGTACATACAGTACATGGTGAGCTACTAACAGTACATCACCAGTACATGTGAGCTGCTATACAGCACATACAGGACCATGGAGCTGCAGAACAGTAATACAGTACATTTGAGCTACTATACATTAATCATACGTACTGTGGAGGCGTACTGATACAGTACCTACCGTACATGTGAGCTACTATAACAGTACATACAGTACATGTGAGCTGCTATCACATTACATACCAGTACATGTGAGCTACTTATACAGTCACATACATACCTTTGGAGCTTCTATACAGTACAACGTTACATGGAGGCTACTATACAGTACATACCGTACATGTAGCTGCTATACAGTACTACAGTACATTGTGAGCACTATACAGTACATACATACATGTAGCTACTATACATCATACAGTACATGTGAGCTACTAACAGTAATACAGTAAACATGTGAGCTACTATAGCATACATACAGTACACATTTGAGCTACTATCACAGTACATCCAACATGTTAGCTCTATACAGTACATACAGTACATGTGAGGTCTCACTATCGTACATTACAGCAAGGTGATCTACTACAGTCCCATACAGTACATGTGAGCTACTAAACAGTACCTACAGACATGTGAGCTACGAATCAGTCCATACCTACATGTAGCTACTATACAGTACATACAGTACATGTGATCTACTATATATAACAGTACATACAGTCATGTAGCTACTATACAGTCATACATACATGTGAGCTACTATACAAGTACATACAGTAATGTTAGCTGCTATACCGTACATACATTACATGGAGGCTACATCACAGTACATCCAGTACATGTGAGCTACTATCAGTACATACAGTAGCGTGAGCTGCTATACAGTAATACAGTACATTGAGCTACTATACAGTACATACAGTACATGTGAGCTACTATAACAGTACCATACAGTCATGTGAGCCTAATAACAGTAACATACAGTACCATGTGAGCTACTATACAGTACATACAGTAACATGTGAGCTGCTTTATAACACAGTTACATACGTACATGTGGCTACCTATAACAGTACAATACAGTACATGTGAGCTTCTATACAGTCCATACAGTACATGTGAGCTACTCAAAACAGTACATACAGTACATGTGAGCTGCATACAGTACATACAGTCTGTGAGCTACCGAGCCAGTACATACAGTACATGTGAGCACTATACCGTACATACAGTACATGTTGAGGCTACTATTACAGTACATACAGTACATGTGGCTGCTATACAGTACATACAGTACATGGACTACTATCCAGTACCTACAGTACATGTGAGCTGCTATAACAGTAATAAAGTACATGTGAGCTACTATAACATACATACATACATGTTGAGCTTCTTATACGTACATCATACATGTAGCTGCTAAACATTACGTACAGTACCTGTGAGCTACTATACATACATACAGTACATGTGAGCTACTATACAGTACATACGTACATGTGATGGCCTGCATCAGTCATACGTACAGTGAGCTGCTATATACAGTACAACAGTACATGTGAGCTGCTATACAGTAGCATCACGTACATGTTACTACTATCGTACATACAGTACATGGACTGCTATACGTACATACAGTACATGTGAGCTACTACTACAGTACATACAGTACATGTGAGCTGCTATCCAGTACACAGTACAGGTGACTACATACAGTACATCCAGTACTGTGAGCTAACTATACGTACAACAGTACATGTGAGCTGCTTTCCAGTACATACAGTACAATGTGAGCTACTATACAGTAGACAGTCATTGAGCGCTATACATTAACATCAGTACACATGTGAGCTACTAAACAGTACATACATACATGGAGCTGCTATACCGTACTACAAGTACATGTGAGCTACTATACAGTACTCAGTACATGTGAGCTACTATAAACGTACAGACAGTACATCTGAGCTACTATACGTACTCCATTACATGTGAGCTACTATTACGTCCTACAGTACATGTGAAGCTGCTATACGTACTACAGTACATTTGAGCTACTATACAGTACATACAGCACATGTGAGCTACTATAACAGTACATACAGTAACATGTGAGCTCCTAAACAGTACATACATACATGTGAGCTACTATACGTACAATACAGTACTTGAGCTACGATAAACAGTACGACATACCTGTTAGCTTACGATACAGTACATACAGTACATTGAGCTACTATACAGACATACAGTCATGTAGCTTACTATAACAGTACATACATTACATGTGAGCTCTTATAACAGTACATACAGTAATGTGAAGGCACTATACAGTAATACAGTACATGTGAGCTACTATCCAGCTACAGTACATTGAGCTGCTATACATTACATACCATACATGTGACTTACTATAACAGTACATACAGTAACATGTGAGCTACTCTACAGTCATACGTACATGTGACTAATATCAGTACATACGTCCATGTGAGCTACTATCCAGCTACTACAGTACTGTGAGCTGCTTTCAGTACATACAGTACATGTGAGCTCTTACAGTCCATACAGTACATTGAGCTGCTATACAGTACATTACAGTACATGTGAGCTACTAACAGTTACATACAGTACATGTGCTTCTATACATACATCCAGTACATGTGACTACTATACATACATACAGTACATGTGAGCTACTTATACAGTACATACATACATGTGAGCTCTATAACGTACTACAGTACATGTGAGCTGCTATAAAAACAGTTACATACAGTAAAATGTGTAGCCTACTATACAGTACATACAGTACATGGGAGCTCTATACAAGTACATCCCGTACTGTGAGCTACTATACAGTACATACAGTACATGTGAGCTGCTATACAGTACATACCAGTACATGTAGCTGCTTAACACAGTACGTACAGTACATTGATCTACTATACATACATACAGTACATGTGAGGCTACAGAAGTACATACAGTACTGTGAGCTGCTATACAGTACATCCAGTCATGAGCTTGCTATAACAGTACATACAAGTACATGTGAGCTGCTATACAGTTCATCAGTACAATGTGGCTACTATACAGTACATACAGTACATTCGAGCTGCTATACAGTACATCCAGCCATGTGACTACTATACGTACATACAGTACATTGAGCTGCTTATCCAGTACTCAGTACATGTGACTCCTCTACAGTACATACAGTACATGTGAGCTACTATACAGTACATACAGTACATGTGAGCTGCTTTACAGTACATACAGTACATGTGAGCTACTATACAGTACATACAGTACATGTGAGCTGCTATACAGTACATACAGTACATGTGAGCTACTAAACAGTACATACAGTACATGTGAGCTGCTATACAGTACATACAGTACATGTGAGTCTACTATACGTAATACAGTACATGTGAGCTACTAATCATACATACCGTACTGTGAGCTGACTATACAGTACATACAGTACATGTGAGCTACTATACAGTACATACAGTACATGTGAGCTGCTATACAGTACATACAGTACATGTGAGCTACTATACAGTACATACAGAACATGTGAGCTAATATAACAGTACATACATTAACATGTGGCTACTAGTACAGTACATACAGTACATGTGAGCTGCTATACAGTACATACAGTACATGTGAGCTGCTATACAGTACATACAGTACATGTGAGCTACTATACAGTACATACAGTACATGTGAGCTACTATACAGTACATACAGTACATGTGAGCTGCTATACAGTACATACAGTACATGTGAGCTACTATACAGTACATACAGTACATGTGAGCTGCTATACAGTACATACATACAGTGAGCCTACTATACTACATACAGTAACATGTGGAGCTGCTATACAGTTACCTACAGTACTGTGAGCTTACTATAGCAGTACATACAGTCAGTGCCTGCTATAAAGTACATACGTACTGTGAGCCTACTTACAGGACATACATACATGTGAGCTGCTATACAGTAACATACGCTATACAATGTGAGCTGCTATACAGTACATACAGTACATGGTGACCTGCTATACGTACATACAGTACATGTGAGCTCGATACAGTACATAAGTCATGTGAGCTGCTATAACAGTACAACATTACTGTGAGCTACATACAGTAAATACAGTACTGTGAGCTCTACACACTACAGTACGTACATTGAGCTACTATAAGTACATACATTACATGTGAGCTACTATACAGTACATACATTACATGTGAGCTACTATACAGTACATACCTACAGGGTGAGCTACGATACGTACATACCGTACATGGTAGCTACTATACATACATAACAGTACATGTGGAGCTACTCTCAGTACATACATACATTGAGTCTGCTATACAGTACATATACGTACTGTGAGCTACTGCTACATTACTACAGTACATGTGAGCTGCTAGAACAGTACATACAGTACATGTGAGCTGCTTTACAGACATACAGTCACATGTGATCACCTTACAGTACATACATACATGCTGAGCTGCTATACAAGGGTTAACATCAGTACATGTGACTACTATACATACAGACAGTACATGTGAGCACTATACCCGTAACATACAGTACATGTGAGCTGCTATACAGTACATCCAGTACATGTGAGCTGCTTACAGTACATACAGTACATTTGACTACTAAACAGTACATACCGTACATGTGAGCACTATACAGTACATACATACATGTGAGCTGCTATATACATAACATACATTACATGGTGAGCCTGCTATACAAGTACATACAGTAAACATGTGAGCTCTATACGTACTACAGTACATGTGATGCTGCTAAAAAGAACATTAAATACAGTACCTGTGAGCTACTATACAGTACATAGCTAGTACATGTGGTTGCTATACAGTACATAGCTATACAGGTTGTATCCACCTATACAGTACATAGGTACATTGATCTACTATACTACATACGTACATGTGGAGCTGATTTACAGTACATACAGTACATGTGACTACTATACAGTACATACAGTACTGTGAAGCTGCTTATCAGTACTACAGTACATGTGAGCTACTAAACAGTAACATACGTACATGTGAGCTGCTATACATTACCTACGTACAGTGAGCTACTTACAGTACATTTCATACCTGTGAGCTACTATACAGTACATACAGTACTGTTGAGCACCCTTTATATCAGTACATACCGTACATGTGAGCTAACTATCAGTACATACAGTACATGTGAGCTACTATACAGTACATACAGTACATGTGAGCTACTATACAGTACATACAGTACATGTGAGCTAATATACAGTACATACAGTACATGTGAGCTACTATACAGTACATACAGTACATGTGAGCTGCTATACAGTACATACAGTAACAGGAGCTGCTATACAGTTACATACAGTAAAATGTGCTACTATACAGTACCATACAGTACAATGTGAGCTACTAATACAGTCCATCACAGTACATGTAGCTGCAAAATACAGTTAATACAGTACATGTGATCTCTATACATACATACAGGACATGTGAGCTCTAGACAGTACATACGTACCATGTGCGCTACTATAACAGTCCATACAGTACCTGTGAGCTGCTATAACAGTAATACAGTACATGTGATCTACATATACATAACATACAGTAAGACATGTGAGTGTATAACTACATACAGTACATGTGACTCTCTACATTACATCAGTACATGTGAGGCTATATACAGTACATACCTACATGTGAGCTGCTATCCAGTTACATACAGACATGTGACCTCTATACAGTACATACAGTCATGTGAGCTACTAACAGTTACCAGACATACATTGGCTGCTATACAGTAACATACCTACATGTGAGCTACTATACAGTAAATACGTACATGTGGAGCTACTACACAGTTACATACATACATGTAGCTACTATACAGTACATACAGTACTGTGAGCTCTTCAGTCATACAGTACATGTGAGCTACTATACAGTACATACATACATGGAGCTTACTATACATCATACAGTACAATGTGAGCTGCTATACTACATACAGTACAATGTGAGCTACTATACAGTACATACAGTCATGTGAGCTGCTTATAACATTACATACCGTACATGTGAGCTACTATACAGTACTACAGTACAGTGAGCTTTCTTAAACAGTACATACCGTACATGTGAGCTGCTTTACAGTACTACAGTAATGTGATGCTACTACATACATACAGTCATTGAGCTGCTATACAGTACATACAGTACATGTGAGCTACTATACAGTACATACAGTACATGTGAGCTACTATACAGTACATACAGTACATGTGAGCTGCTATACAGTACATACAGTACATGTGAGCTGCTATACAGTACATACAGTACATGTGAGCTACTATACAGTACATACAGTACATGTGAGCTACTATACAGTACATACAGTACATGTGAGCTGCTATACAGTACATACAGTACATGTGAGCTACTATAACAGTACATACAGTACATGTGATTCTATAACAGTACTGTGAGCTGGCTATAGAACAGTACATATATATAGGGGTCGGCTATGTTATATAATATTAGTGAATACATGCTATAATATCATATAATATAATATTAGTCGGAATATTAGTCGAACGAGCTGTCTCACCACAATTTCGAATTTATTTGAAAAACTAATATAATTGTGACACTATAATAATATTGTTTAATATTAGTTTTTTAAACACTTATATTACTCGCCGTTTCATAAATATACACACCAGGGTACTTCCAAGCACGCGCTTTTGTGCGCTGGCGCGCTGCCTTTTTGAGCCCCACTGTGCGTTTCGCGCAAAAACTGCAATCCCCTGTGGGCGCAGCGCGCAGTTTTTGCGCTTTTTGCACTATAAAGCGCTGACCATTTGAACGTTTTGTGCGCTTGTCAAGCGCTGCCAATTGGGCATGAAGTAGTATCCTGATACACCACACCAAATGAAGCTGCAGCAAATACCCACACAATATGGCGCTACATATATTTCACTATAACCGCGAATACATAGATATACACACACCCCACACACACACACATACAACACACACACACCCCAAATCCACACACACACATCCACCCACACCCACACCGACAACAAACACCCACATACATACCACACACTACACACATACCAAAATACACCTTACCACACTCAAGACCAACAACAAGGAAGTGTCTACACAGGCCCTTGAACACCATCAAATGATACAAACACACACCACAAATGAACATACGCAACATGGAAGCTACTAAAAGTCAATTTAATACACAGCAAATGCTTTGAACACACACACACACACACACACACGCACACACGCACGCATGCACACACATGGAAGTTACAAAAAGTCAATTTAACTATAAAAGTCAATTTAACTGTACAAGCCAATATACATATACAACGAATACATACACACACAAAGACAGACAACATGGAAGTTACTACAAAGGCAATTTAATACACAGACAATGATACAAATTGTTTACAACACACAGATCAAATGGTATAAACACACACACATGCATGCACACAAACATGGAAGCTACTAAAAGGCAATGGAATACACAGCAAATGCTATTAAAACCCCGAACACATTCGACAACACACAATATAATATTTATAAATATGCTATATAGGTACCTATATTCGTACACCACTTCAGCTTCTTGCGAGCAACACAAACCCACAAACACACATCCACGCACACATAACCAAACAAATACACACACACGCACAAACACATACGCACATAACCAAACAAATACACACACACACACGCACATAACCAAACAAATACACACACACACAACACACACACGCACACATACACACAACACACACAACACACAAAACACAACACACACATGCACACACATACAATCTATTTAAAATGGCTAAAGAGGAGACTATATATTGTACAACACTTACAGCCTCATGCAACACACACACACACAAACACACATCCACGCACACATAACCAAACACATACACACACACACAAACACACATCCACGCACACATAACCAAACACATACACACACACATAACCAAACACACACACATCTACACGCACACACATGCACACACACACCACTCATACACACATCCACACATCCACACACACAACACACACACACATCCACACATACACAAACACACACATCCACACACACATCAACACAAACACACAGGCACACACTACTCACACACAGACAAACATCCACACACACACATCCGCTCACACACACATCCACTCACACTCACACACCGGTACCACTTACATACAGCTTTTGCGCGCAAACACAAACAGCACACAAACCAAACAGCCACACATACACACATCCACACCACACACACTCATTACACACACATCACTCTAAACCAACTTAACCAACTTACGCTTTCTTGCGCGCAACACAACCACCCACACCCCCTCACACACATCTACAAACACACACAGCCCACCCACACAATCACATCACACACCAGCCCGCTCACAACACACACAATTGGGCGAGCAAGAGCAATCCTGGTTAGGTTCATCTGAAAAGGGGAGGGAAGGGAGGTTCCAACTATAATTTGTATTTTACAGATACATGGATGGATGGATGGATGATGGATGGATGGGATGATGGAGATGGATGGATGGGTAGATGGGAGGGATGGAATATGGGTTAGATGTGTGGGATGGGTAGATTTGGACTGGGTGGGTGGGATGGGGTAGAAGGGATGGATGGGATCGGTAGATGGGTGGATGGTATTATGGAATGGGTGGTGTAAAAATGTTGGTTTTCCATCTAAATAGGAAGGAAGGAAGGGGTCCACTATAATTTAGTATTGTACAGGTAGATGGATGGATGGACACATGTTTTGTATTGTATTATATTAAAAGTATGTATAGGTGTTGTGTGCGTCCATGCTGGATTGTTGTGTATGTGGTCCATTGTGTGTGGTGAAGCCACACATGCGTGCGGTACTGGTGTGTGTGGTGCACCATGGGGCATGTGCAATAAAGTTGTGTCAAGGTGTGTGTATGTGTGTCCATGTGTTGTATGTTGTGCATCCATGGGCACCCCACATGTGCGGGAAAGGAAGTGGCCACAGTGTGTGTATGTGTGGTCCATGTGGTTGCCCATGTGTGTGGTGTGATCCATGGGGCATGTGGCGTAAGTGTGTCCAGTGTGTCCATGTGTGAGGGTGTGGTGGCATCCCATGGGCATGTGCAATAAGTTTGTGCCCATGTGTGTGTATGTGTGTCCATGTGTGTCCATTGGTGGTGTGTGTGTGCATCCATGGGCATGTGCGTAAGTGTGTCCATGTGTGTGTATGTGTGTCCATGTGTGTGTGGGGCACCATGTGTTTGTCGAACGGTTTCGTGTTGCACCATGGCAATTGTGAGTTATATGTGTGTCCAATTGGGGTCTGTATGTGTGGAGCACCCATTGTGGTTTGAAGTGTCAAGCTTTTGTGTTTGAATGTGTGTGTCCATGTTTGTGTGCATGTGTCTGTGTGGTTGTGGTAGTGTACATGAATGTGTAACATGCCCAGGTGTGGTTGGTGGTGGTGTGTCGTGTCGAATTGTGTCTTAAAACTAGCATTCTGTGTGCGTGTGTGTGTTGTGTGTTGTGTTGGGTTTGGTATTGGAGTGTTGTGTGTGTTGGTTGAGGACCCACCTCCCTTGAGTGCCACCCTGAGCGTTCCCTTCCATTCCCAGAGTGTGAGTGGGTTGAATGTGTGTGTGTGTGTTGGGAATGTGTATGATTTGCGTATGGGTGTTATGTGTGGGTTATGGTGTGTGTGTGTGTTGTGTGTGTTGTTGTGCGGTGTCCATTGCATGCAATGCATTGGTGTGACTGTGGTTTGTGTGTGTTGTGTCCATGGCATGCATGTGTGTTGTTTGTGGTGTTTGTGATGTCCTGGATCTTCCTCCCTTGGACCACCACCCTTGAGCGTCCTTCTTTAAGCTTCTTTGGCCAGGCATAATACAATCCATATGTGTTCCCATGTGTGGGGTTTTGTGTGTGGTGGTGTGTGCACCGTGAGCAAGGCATTTGTGTGTGGTGCGCCAACGACCCCACATCCCATTTTTACGTGCCACCCTGGAGCAATCCATTCAATTCTATGGCGTAGTCAACATTTGTTGTGTGTGTGGGCATGGTGTGTTGCATGTGCAAAAAAACATGTGTTGTATGGGTGTGTGTGCATGTGTTCCATGCATATGGTGGGGTGTGAATGTTGTGTGTGGTGTTGGGTGTTGGTTGTGTGTGTGTGAATGTGTGTGTGTTGTGGTTGTGTGTGTGTTGCGTATTGTTGTGTGTGTGTGTGTGTGTGTGTGTGTGTTTGGTGGGTGTGTGCATGTGTTTTGTGTGTTTCATGTGTGTGTGGTGTGTGGTGCATGTGGTGTGGTGTGTTGTGTGCATTTGTGTGTATTTGTTGTGTGTTTTTGCATTGTGTGTGGTGTGTGTGTGTGTGTGTGTGCACTGTGTGTGGTGTGCTGTGTGTGTGTGTGTGTTTCATGTGTGGTGGTATGTTGTGTGTGTGCGTGTTGTGTGTGGTGTTGTGGTGTTTTGTGTGTTGTTGGTTGGGTGGCATGTTTGTGTTGTGTTCGTGTGAGTGTGTTTGGTCGTGTGTGTGCGTGCGGACCCACCTCCTTTTACTTCCACCCTGAGCGTCTTTCCATTAAATACTTCCTAGCCTGCCTCCTCAATGAACTTGCCTGCCACATCACAATCCATTCGTGTACATGCGTGTGTGTGCATGTGTGTGTGCATGCATGCATGCATGCATGTGTGTGTGTCTGTGTGTGCCCCGACCCAGCTCCCTTGACTTCCACCCTGAGCGTTCTTTCATTGAAGGCTTCCTTGCCTGCTTCTTCAACAAACTGGACTGCCACCTCACAATCCATTTGTGTGCATGTGTGTGTGTGAGTCCAGTGGCATCATGCATGCATGCATGTGTGTGTGTGTGTGTGTGTGTGTGTGTGTGTGTGTGTGGTGGACCCAGCTCCCTTGTCTTCCACCCTGAGTGTCCTTCCATTGAAGGCTTCCTTGCCTGCTTCCTCAACAAACTGCACTGCCACCTCACATCCATTCTTGTGCATGCGTGTGTGTGTGTCCATTCCTGCATGTGTGGGGTGTGTGTGTGTGTGTGTGGTGTGTGGCCCACTCTCGTGAGTGCCACCCTGAGCTCCTTCCATTACAGCATCCTTGCCTGCCTCCTCAATGAACTGGCCTGCCACCTACATCCATGCGTGGTGCATGTGTGTGTCCATGCATGCATGCATGTGTGTGGTGGTGATGTGTGGTTTGTGTGTGTGTGTGTGTGTGTGCATGTGTGTGGGTGGTGTGTGTGTGTTGTTTGTGGGTGTGTGTGTGTGGTGTGGCATGTGTTGTTGTGTCTGTGTGTGTGTGTGTGTGTGTGTGTTTTGTGTGTGTGTGTGTGTGTGTGTGTGTGTGTGTGTGGACCCACCTCCCTTGAGTGCCACCCTGAGCGTCCTTCCATTAAAAAGCCATCCTTGCCTTACTCCTCAATGAACTGGCCCTGCACCTTACAAGCATTCGTGTGTGCGTGTGTGTCCATGCCATGCAATGGCATGCTGTGGTGTGAGTGATGCGTGGAGTTTGTGTGTTTGTGTGTGTGTGTGTTTGTGTTGTGTGTGTGCATGTGGTGTGTGTGGTGTGTTTGTGTGTTGTGTTGTGTGCATGTGTGTTGTGTTGTTGTGTGTGTGTGTGTGTGTGTGGTGTGTTTGTGTTCATGTGTATTGGTGTGTGTGTGTGTGTGTATGTGTGGTTTGTTGTGGTGGTGGTGGTGTGTGTGTGTACCCACCTCCGTTTTTTGTTTTCCTTCACTTCCACCCTGAGCCGTCCTTCCATTAAAGGCTGCCTTGCCTGCCTCCTCAATGAACTTTGCCTCCACCTACAATCCATTCGTGTGTATTTTGTGTTGTGTTGTGTGTGTGTCACATGTGTGCATGCCTGTTTGTGTGTCCCTACATGTGTGTGTGTTTTTTTGTGTCGTGCAGACCCACCTCCCTTTACTGCCACCCTGAGCGTCCTTCCATTAAAGGCTTCCTTGCCTGCCTCCTCAATGAATTGGCCTGCCACCTCACACTCCATTGTCACAAAGCCAAATCCACCAGGCCGGTTGCTCGACTTATCCAAGTTCACAGCCTCAACCTGAGTGGGTGCATGCGTGTGTTAGGAGTGTGTGTGCTTGTGTGCGTGCGTGTGTGTGAGAGTGTATTGGTGCATGTGTGTGTTAGTAATGTATGTGGTGTGTGTGTCACCAAGCCAAATCCGCCAGGCCGGATGCTCGACTTATCCAAGTTCACAGCCTCAACCTGAGTGGGTATGCACGTAATATGTACAGGGAATGTGTGTATTAGTGCATGTGTGTGTTAGGATTATGTGTGCTGTGTGTGTGCGTACAATTGTCACAAAGCCAAAGCCACTAGGCCGGTTGCCCTTCTTATCCAAGTTCACGTCCTCAACCTAAGCGAGTGCGTGTGTGAGTGTATTAGTGTATGTGTGTGTTAGGAGTGTATGTGCTTGTGTGTATGTGCCTGCATTTGTGTATTTGTGTATTAGGAGTGTGTGCGATTGAGTGTGTGTGAGAGTGTGTGCGCGTGTTAGGAGTGTGTGCGGTTGTGTGTGTGTGAGAGTGTGTGCGCGTGTTAGGAGTGTGTGCGGTTGTGTGTGTGTGAGAGTGTTTGCGCGTGTTAGGAGTTGTTGCTTTGTTTTGTGTGTGCGATTGTGTGCGCGTGGTTAGGGAGTGTGTGCGGTTGTGTGGGGTATGTGAGTGTGTGCGTGTGTTAGGGGTTTGTGCCTAGCTAAAAGCCAAAGCCACCAGGTGGATGGATGGGAGTGTGTGTTTGGGAGGGGGGGGGGGGGGGGGGGCTAAACGACAAGCCAGACGCCACCAGGCCAATTGCTCTTCTTATCCAAGTTCACAACCCAACTAGCGGGGCATGTGTGCTAGTTTGTTAGTGCATGTGTGTGTTAGTAATGTGTGTGCTTGTGTGTGTATGAGTGCACGTGTGTATAAGGGGTGTCACCAAGCCAAAGCCACCAGGCCGGTTGCTCGACCAAGTTCACAACCTCAACCTAAGTGGTTTTAGGCACATATCATTGTATAGGGGATGTGTGTCTTAGTGCATGTGTGTTCTATATAGGCAGTGTGTGTTACAGTGTTTGCGCTTGTGTGTTGGGGGGCAAGGGGGGGGAAGAGAATGAGGTGCTGGTGCGGGTCCGGGTAGGGTGGGGGGGGGGCAGGGGGGGGAAAGCGGGGGAAGAGGGAAAAAAAAGAGAATGAGGTGCTGGGGGGCGGGGAGGGGAGGGGAGGGAAAGGGGGGGGGGGGGGGGGGGGGGGTAGAGGACGACATATACATATGCATGTTGAAATGTATAGATAATGTGTGAGTATTAGTGCATGTGTGTCTCAGGAGTGTGTGCACGTGTGTGTGTGTGCCTGTATTTGTGTAATAGTGCATGTGTGTGTATTAGTGCACGTGTGTGTGTATTAGTTCATGTGTGTATTATTGCATGTATGTGTATTAGTGCATGTGTGTGTATGTATTAGTGCATGCATGTGTGTATGTATTAGTGCATGTGTGTATATGTATTAGTGCATGTGTGTGTATGTATTAGTTCATGCATGTGTGTATGTATTAGTGCATGTGTGTATATGTATTAGTGCATGTGTGTGTATGTATTAGTGCATGCATGTGTGTATGTATTAGTGTATGTGCCTTATGTGTATGTATTCGTGCTGGTGTATCTGTATTAGAGCATGTGTGGTAATGTATTGTGCATGTGTGTGTATGTATTAGTGCATGGTGTATAAGGACGTGTGTGTGCCCTGTGTTGTGTGTGCCGGTATTTGTGTTCAGGGCACGTGTGTGTGTATTAGGGCACGGTGTGTTGTATTAGTGCAGTGTGGTGTATTAGTGCATGTGTTGTATAAGGGGGTTGTGTGCCCTTGTGTTGTGTGGGCCTGTATTGGGTATCAGGACGTGTGTGTGTATTAGTGCACGTGTGTGTGTAGTAGTGCACGTGTGTGTGTATTAGTGCATGTGTGTATAAGGGGTGTGTGCCCTTGTGTGTGTGTGCCTGTATTTGTGTATCAGTGCACGTGTGTGTGTATTAGTGCACGTGTGTGTGTATTAGTGCACGTGTGTATGTATTAGTGCATGTGTGTATAAGGGGTGTGTGCCCTTGTGTGTGTGTGTGCCTGTATTTGTGTATCAGTGCACGTGTGTGTGTATTAGTGCATGTGTGTGTGTATTAGTGCACGTGTGTGTGTATTAGTGACATGTGTTGTTATAAGGGGTGTGTGCCCTTGTGTGTGTGTTGCCTGTATGTGTGTATCAGTACCGTGTGTGTGTATTCGTGCACTGTGTGTTGTATTAGGAACTAGTGTATTAGTGCAAAGTGTGATGAAGGGGGGTGTGCCCTTGTGTGTGTTGTGGGCTGTATTGTGATCAGTGAAAGTGTGTCGGTATAGTGACGTGAGTGTGTATTAGTGCACGTGTGTATAAGGGGTGTGTTGCCTTGGTGTGTGCCCCGCTGTGAATGTATTGGTGTATTAGTGAACGGGTGGGTGGATTTGAACGTGGGGCATGTTTGTGTGTGCTATTCAGTGAAAGTTCGTGTGTGTATCAGTGCACGGGTGTGTGTCATAGATGCACAGTGTGTGTTAGTGCACGGTGTGTTTGTTATTAGTGCAGTGGTGTGTATTAGTGCACGTGTGTGTGTGTATGTATTAGTGCACCGTGTGGTGATTAGGCACATGCGTGTGTATAAGTGCAGTGATGTGTGATTAGTGGCACGTGTGTGTATTAGTGCACGTAGTGTGTTGTATTAGTGAACTATGTGTGTATAGTGCACGTGTGTGTATTAGTGAACGTGTGTATAAGGGGTGTGTGCCCTTGTGTGTGTGTGTGCCTGTATTTGTATTAGTGCATGTGTGTGTGTATTAGTGCACGTGTGTGTGTATTAGTGCACGTGTGTGTGTATTAGTGCACGTGTGTGTGTATTAGTGCACGTGTGTGTGTATTAGTGCACGTGTGTGTGTATCAGTGCACGTGTGTGTGTATTAGTGCACGTGTGTGTGTATTAGTGCACGGTGTGTGTATTAGTGCACGTGTGTGTGTATTAGTGCAAGTGTGTGTGTTGTATTAGTGCACGTCGTGTGTGTAGTAGTGACACGTTGATGTGTGGTCAGTGCAAGTGTTGTTATTGGGGTGCCTATTCATGCATGTACAAGTTTCTTCCCTTTTGGGTAGTCAGTTGGAAAGTTGTGTGTGGATGTGTGTTGGATGGGAGGTATGCTGACCTGGGTGGGTGTGGGGGTTGGCATGTATGTGGTGCAGGTTACGGTGGTGATGTTGGTCCATGGGTAACGGGTGGGATCAGGGCACGTGGACTGTGTTTGGTTATGTGTGTGGTGGGAGGTGGTATTGGTTTATGGTGCA
>JACBWV010000489.1:15000-41572 GCA_013435795.1 Chlamydomonas sp. ICE-L | reverse complement strand
CAACCCCCATTGTTCGAACCGCTTCCCTTATCATTGGATGACCTTGCGTCCCAGTTCAGGGGCTGATGGTGCTGTATTGTGTGTGAAGGGCACTGGGCGGGCGAGATTCTGCAGTTCTTTCAGATAAAATCTTAGCCGAATCGCAGGGGGTCGCCAGGCCCTCCTCTGCGCCACATTTCGTCGGTGAAGATTTAGGATTACGACAGCCTTCGATCATAGTGGTACCTGGATCAGGTCCATTGACTAATAGTCGCCAACCTCCGACCACCTCGGATGGCTCGCGGGTGTCGTTCATTCAGACGCCTCCTGTCGTCCCTGGTGGATTACTCGGGTCAAGCCCATGTGATGATGTAGCCGTTGCCGATAGTGCAAGTGATGATCTGGAACACTGGTCGGGTTCCGATACTGCGTATGGCTGGGGTGTTCCGGTCGACCCAGGCTTCGTTGATATAGAGGCAAATAAGGCCGGCCCTGTTCAACCAGGCAGTAGTTCTGCACTGGGGGCTATACTACCGGTTACTGCTGATACTGCTGATATCCCCGCTGCTCATGTACAAGTACACTGCTTGTACGTGGGAGCATACATTTCCACTTCCACTGAACTGACCTTCAAAGCTGCCATGCTTCCCACCAACCCTGACAGGGATCAATGGCTCCTTGCTATGAAGGATGAGATGGCGTCCCTACATGCCCATGGCACTTGGGCGCTCACTCCACTGCCTCCTAAACAGAGGGTCTTGTCTGGCAGGTGGTTATTTGTGAAGAAGGTTGGGGTTGATGGTTCTATTCGCTTCAAGGCACGTTTTGTGGTTCGTGGTTTTCTGCAGCGTCCTGGGTTGGATTTTCATAATGTATATGCCCCCGTTTCTTCTAAAGCAGGTCTGAGGGTGCTCCTGGCTGCCATCACTCATAGGAAGATGTTTGTTCGGCAGCTGGACATCAAGACTGCATTTCTGAATGCTCCCCTTGAACCTGGTCTGGACCTGTACTGCCACCAGCCTGAGGGCTTTAAGGTACTTGGTCCTAACGGTGTTCCCCTTGTGTGCAAGCTGATCAAGTCCCTTTATGGTTTGAAACAGGCGCCCAGGGCTTGGAGTATGGATGTCAAGCGGGTTTTGGTTGCACATGGTTTTATTATGTGCAAGGCGGAACCTGCTCTGTATTTTAGGAGGGATTCTAATGGTGGGTGGAGCTATGTCCTAACCTATGTTGATGATTTTATCTGTGCTTTTAGTGAGCTGGATAGGTATGTTTTGCTGATCAAGGCTATGGAGAAAGCTGGCTGGGAGGTCAAAGAGATGGGTGTGCCGGTTCAGTTCCTCTCCTTGGACATGGCTTGTACACTTGACTCTGACGGCAGGTGTGTTCAGATCAACCTCTCCCAGCACTCCTACATTGTTGATCTGATGGAGCAGTTTGGTCTGACTGCTGCTGCCAAGCCCAGGTTTGGTGCCCCCATGGACAAGTCCACCGTCACTGACCCACCTGGAGAACCCCTGTCCTCTAATAGCCAGTACCTCTCTCTTGTTGGTGCTTTGCTATACCTGGCTACTTGCACCAGGCCTGATATTGCCTTTGCTGTGAGCTACCTGTCCAGGTTTTCTGCTCACCCTACCGTCCCCCTGTGGGGGGCAGCCAAGCGTTTGCTTTTGTATTTGAGGTCACATTCCCACCTGGGACTCACTTACACACACAGCCCTGATTTCTCTTTTACTGTCTTTAGTGACTCATCCTTTGCTGATGATGGGTCTGACAGGAGATCTCAGACTGGCTTTGCTGTCCTGGCTGTAGGGTGCATAGTGAACTGGATGAGCAAGAGGCAGCCTACAGTTGCCATTAGCTCTTGTGAGGCTGAGTATCAGGCCCTGTCTCAGGCTGCCAGGGAGGTGCAATGGTTGAAGAAGTTGAGGGTGGATCTGGGTCTGCCTTGTGATTTAGTTACCATTCAGGGTGACAACATAGGGTCTCTGAGATGGGCCAATGACTGGCAGCTCCTCCCTCGCAGCAAGCACATTGATGTTATTCATCACTACATCAAGGAGCTGGTGGAGGACGGTTCACTAGATGTTGCCTATGTTAACACCAAGGACAACTGTGCTGACCCCTTCACCAAGCCCCTTGATCCTGCTGTGTTCTGGAGGTTTATGCGGATGCTTGGGATGACCGCTTCTTCTTAGGGTATATAATTTTTTTTTTTTGTTACATCGGTTTCTTTGGTTATCATTGTATGGCATTAGGTTCCTATTCCCGGATCGGGTTTTCTATACCGTTGTTACCCATCTTTGATATTCGGTTTTCATCCTTTTCTAACTTGGCAAATTTTGGTTTTTGCCGTGTTTCATTCCTTCCTATAAACCTTTGGGTTTCCATTTGAAGTTCTCTCGAATTTTCGGAGTTCTTTGATTTTTTTTTTTTTTCAATCTGTTACATATAGTTCTATGTCACCAGTGCCATAGGTGGAGAAGTAGTATTGTATGTCACCTGTGTCATAGGTGGAGTGTCAGCATGAATTGCGGTGCTCTCACGCGTTTTATGACTTGGTGACTACTTATGTACTTCCTTAGAACTATCGGTCCTGACAGTACTATGTCAGCTTACTGTTGACTGCGTCATCGGTTCTTCTGACACGCGCTGTCTAACCTGTACCCTGATCAGGTTCCAGGCTACCGCCCCCCTTTCCTCCGCTGGTGTCCCTTTATGGTTCCACTATCTTTTGTAATATTTATTCTCGTCTCCGCATTTATAGATTGGCGTGCTGCACACACTAAGTCCACTCTCCGGAGTGTTATCCAAGCTGATACCTCGCATACGCTGATCACCTCCACACCAGCCGCCGTAGAATTAGGGACGAGCACTACACAACTGGACACGGCCAGGGCAACTTCTCAGTCCCCCTGCTTAGCTCCTTCCTGCATCTACACCACCCTATTGTGGGCATCCTCACCCCGTTGTATAACCCCCCTGACACCCCTGCTCAGCTTCCCCTTCCTAACCATGGACACCGAGAGACATACCCCAAGGTCATCATGCCGGGCAGCACAAAGGAACAGATATTAGAGCGCCTCCACCCCCACCAGGCATGCATACTCAACTTCAGCACGGTATTTGGCCATGCAGCCACAATCAAACACTTCCAGGGTGAGTGGTACTTGATAGACTCTCTCAAACACCAACCCATTCTCCTGAACACCCCTCGTAAATGGGCGAGCATCCAGGGCCACACCTATACACTACAACCAGGACAACCCAATGAAGCATGGCTAGATCACAACCCCATCAACCCTATGGAGGAGGACCTCCCGGAGGACCCCATGGAGGAGGACCAAGCCACCACCCCCACCCCCGCCGTACAAACAACCCAGACCACCCACCGCACCAATATCCCATATTGGGAACCCCAAATCGACTCCAACTGCCAAATACACTCCATCAACATTTACCTGGGGTACAAAGCTCTTGATCTTGACGAAATCCTAGACTTTTCTGTAAAATTAGACACTCATGTGCGCAACTATACGTGCCAACAATGGACCCTAGAAGGGCACTATGACAGTCTCACTGGTAACTATTCTAGCAATCTTATTAATTTCTACCTTTCTTCCAACGAATCTCACCTTGGCCTCCTTACTAAGCACACCAACCCAAGATACATTCCCCACCATATTAGCCCCCACACAGAAATCGCAGGGACTTCACTGACCTACTCTGAAGGTATCATGCTAGGCAGCTCAAAGATGCAGATCCTACAACGCATCCCTACCAACTGCTCTTACTTCCTCCTACATTATCACTCTGGATATGGACATGCTAAGGCCATTAAGCAACTGGACGGTGAGTGGTGGGATATGAACTCTGAAGGCCCCTATCCCCTGAAGCCTCCTGACTGGCAACATCTTCAAGGGCACATTTACACCCTTACAGACACATCTGGACTACCCTGCCCTCAACTTTTCCAGCCTGAAATTTACTATGAACCAAACAACCCAACTCAAACTATCATTATAGACCTACCTACCACTCTTACTCACAATGCTACCGACTCCTCAGACCAGATAGTTCTTACAGACCAGATGGATCTTACAGACTCCTCACAACTTCAACAACTTCTCTCAGACCTTCCACACCCTACAGATCACATTCACCCTGCAGATCCTACAGAGCCCCCAGCTCCTACAGAAACTGTAGACCTTGTCTCTGATGATGAGGAGCCTCCCAAATCTAAGAAACCTAAAAGAACCTCTACCCGTTGCAACCCCACTTCCCTCCACTCAAACTCTACACATAAATCACCGACCACAAAAAAAAAACCAGGGATACAACGCAACCTCCCAAGACTAACCTTCCTATCCCTACTAGACCTGCCATACCCGACAGCAACAAGATGCGCCAGAGCAGGATCTTTGGAGCAGAACCTCCTACCAAGAAACCTACTCCCCCCAGACTCACCACAAAAACCCTTCCAACGAAAAGAATTAAAATAACCCACACTACCTCATATCCTGTTCAACAGCAGCAAACTGCACTCTATCTCACTAACATTATCACTTCCAACTGCAGAGGCATCTTCTCATCCTGGGAAACACTCTACGACCATATTCGAACTAATGAGCCAGACATTGCTATTCTCATCGAAACAAAACTCACCTCTAACAACACAGGTATAATTAATATGATCAAACAAGACCTATCTGACTACCAATTTCATCACAGCAGCAAAACCATTAAGCAAGCTACCAATGCAGACAACATTGTAACCCGCTCAGCTGGAGTTATCACACTTATAAAAAAGACTCTTACTACACATCCAATTAAACATGAAGTCCCCACTGACATAGCTGGTCATCTCACTCATCAAACTATTAACAACACTACCCACATTTTAGGCGTCTACATGCCCTGCAATGACCCTGCCAAAAGAGCCCGAATTTATGAACACATTCACTACATTATATCCCAAAACCCCTCTCATCACTATATTGCAGGGGGAGACTGGAATGCAGCCTACTACCTTACTGATAGAAGCAACACAATCAAGCACCTGGAGGACCAGCCCCACTATCAACACCTTAATGAATATCCAATTCACATTCAACCGTCACCACGTCCCCACACTTACTCAGACAACACTTCCTACAGTAGCAGGATAGACGACATCATTCTCATCAACCCCCCAACTGCAACCACGGTGACAGAAACTGCACACCAAATGGGAGACACACTGGACCACTTGACCCTGGAACAACACATTACCTCCTCTCTCTTTCCCCCTCCTAACCTTGACATACCACCTCACAATCCAACACCTCAACTGCAGCTTCCTCTCAAGCAACAAGACATGGCCAAAGCTAAAGAAGCCATATCTAATCAATTTCTCCATCAATTCCAGCACAGCCACATTAACATAGATAAAGCCTGGACTATAGCACAAACTTTACTGGGAGAAGATAAAACATCTGCACACATTCAATCTATTAGACAAGAACTCAAAGCCACCATACCAGAAGACCTTAACAGCATGGCAAATCATCTCATGGTCACTCTTCACCAAGCTATCTCCATCATGACTGACACCTGCCCTACCAAGCCTAGTACACCAGGCACCTTCCTGCCAAGACAAACTGCCAAACCCTACAGAAGACTTAACTACCATATTAAACACATTAAAGCACTCCGAACAGCTTCCAACCACCTTGACCAACAACAATACATGGAACTTAGAAGCACACCTCACACGGCAGGCACATACTCACCTACCACTAAAATTAAAATACAACAGCACTTTCAAAATTTACTCCTCTCTGACTATTGTCTCTCTTTAACTGCTGATATTAAACAAAGTATTACAGAATTACGTCACATGCAGGTTGCACTCAAAGAGGAGAGAGCAACCGCCTCCATTAAGAAATTCCGACGCCGCCTCAGTACACAAGCACGACAAACTCACAGGTATATTTTCTCTCCTGAAAATCACACACACACACCCACTGCTCTACTGGACGCATCCACACACACACTCAGCACTAGCACCCAGGGTCTCCTGGAAGTTATGACTAAACATATGGGAAAACTCATGTCACCTCCCACTCCACCCATCTCAGATGACTATACACGACACGCCACCCCCCCTCCATGGGAAATACACACAGACAAATACCACTTGGAAACTCCAGCCAACTCCATACAAAACACTGCCTCTCCCTACACCTTTCTCTCCTCCTCAACCACCTATGCTGACTGTATTAGGAAACTCTCTACCAACAAAGCCACTGGCCCAGACGGCATACCTAATGAATTACTTATGTGCCTCCCACAGGAAATGCACCTCATCATACACAAACTCATGCAGCTAGTATGGATCCTGGGAGAAACACCAGACTGCTGGAAAACCTCACACACAGTCATGCTCTACAAAAAATCAGATCCTTGCTTACCTCAAAACTACAGGCCAATAGGCCTTAACAATGCTGTAGCCAAACTCTGGACCTCCCTTGTTACTAACACTATTACTACCTACTCTGAAACCAACCACATTCTTAGCGCCTGCCAAGAAGGTTTCAGAAAAGACAAAAGTACCTATAGACAACTCTTGAACCTACTCCACAACATTGAGGACGCTGCCCTCTTCCACCAGGACCTCTATGCTGCCTACTTCGACTTTAGCTCTGCTTTTAACATGATTGATCACCAAAAACTTCTCTGCATCATGCACAGCTTGGGTTACACCCACGACACTATAGACACTATTAAAGGAATCTACACAAACTCTACTACACATATTCTCCTTAACAATACACCTGGCTCCCCCATCCCCATCACTAGGGGCACCATCCAGGGGGATACTCTCTCCCCCCTACTCTTCATTATCTTTCTAGAACCCCTACACAGATGGCTCCGTTCTGGGGGACGAGGATACAGAGCAGCATCCCTACCCTCCAAAACAGCAGATGAACACCACACCAGCAGCTTGGGGTATGCTGACGACACTGCTGTCCTAACCGGCAGCTCAGAGGACCTTCGCATCCAATGTGGTAAAGTTCAAACTTTTAGCATCTGGTCGGGCATTCCTCTTAACGCCACCAAATGTGTGGTCAGTGGCATACTCCACAAATCACACCCCTCTCAACCTACTCACAACAACACTCTCAAACAAAGGCTAGATAAAATTCCACTAGGAAACTCCTATGCTACCTACCAGCCGCCTGACCAAGCCTACAAATACTTGGGGGTTCACATCTCACTTACCTTAAATTGGAAAACTCAACTCCACTCTTATATTGAAACCATTCACAATAAAGGGCTGAGTATCCTCACCAAAGCTAAAAACAGGGCAACCCCCACCCAATGCTTACGAATAATTTCACAATGTGTCAGAGCAGCTATTAAATACCCCATGATAGTAGCTCCCTTCTCACTAACCGACATTCACGTCATTGACAGAGCAGTATTAAAAACAGTTAAACTCTGTTGCTCCCTTCCCAGATCTTTTCCGACAAGAGCACTCCACCTCCCTAAAACAGGGGCAGGACTAGGGGTGCCCTCCCTACTCACTGAATACACCCAGATTACTGCAACAGCCCTCACCTAGTCCATGAACGACCAAGGTCACCTGGGAATCCTCACTAGAGCTCTCCTTAATAAATCAACTTCCACCATGACCACTCTAGATCCTCTCTCTCTATCCCGCAAGCAACTTAAGTATGTGTCCCTAGCCCGCCAGCTGGAAATTATTAAAAAATCTGACAACAATTTCTTGGAATGACACAGAACTTCTTGACAAACTTAACATACACTCTCTTCCTCTCCCTCCACAGGCAATCCCTGTATCACTCATGACTCCATTCCATGACCTGGCCATCTATTCATACCATGACCTGGTCACCCCCATGGGAACTCACCTTGTCAGCACTACAGATCTCTCTATTATCACCTTACACAAAGTTACTAAACACCACAAACGGTCCCTGAACCGCCTCACCGCTCACCTCTCCTCCCTCCAAACTGTCGCCTCCCCAATACGCTCTGACCCACTTCCCCTCTCACACCGACAACTTGCGCCCGGTTACGCAATTGCGCAGAACACAACCGATAACGTTAAATCTCCTGCTTCTATTGAACCCTCCACCCCACCCACCCAGCGTTACCAACCTCACGCCACTGTTACTGACGCAGACTACGAGGCGGATTCCATTGGGGACCTGGAAGGAAACCAATGGTGGGCGTGGCCCACGCAGACCGAAGGCAGTCACGCGCACCAAGCATGGGGCTGCCCCAGCAGTGATGCCACCTGGGCAGCACGCCACTACTTGTGCAAATCCTGGATCCGTCACTCCTCCACCTCTAAATTTTACCGTGCATATAGAATAACTCCCACCTCACACCCTGACAGGATCCGCGAGGCCATGACATCCCCCGACAGCAGCGCACCTGCACCACCGGCGCGCCTGCTCCACCTTACCTACGGATCCCAATACAAAGCCCTGCACATCACGAGCTGGCGGGGCAAGCGCTCCTACAACGACGACAAACTAGTCACTTCCACTGTTGTCCACGTTCAATGGGCCCCAACCATCATGCACAACGAACATATCAACTCCTACACACACATGGGATACAGCATCCACCACAGCACATCTCTTACCTCCACTACCTCCACCATACATTGGAAACCCCAATCTCACAATGCGTCTCACATTGTTGAACTTTTGGGACAACCAGCATACGACCAATTAACCCACACTTTTAAAACTACTCCCCTATTAACCACACACCTCAACCCTAGGAAGGACACCCACCTTACTAACCTTCAACAACAAGGCCAATGGGCCACCTCCCCAGGATTTAATGCTGACAACCACAACCTTGTTCACAAACTTCTGAAAATTGACACACACGACAGGCACCCAGACTGGGACATTCAACCACCCTCAGCCTACATTATACAAACAGGCATCCTCACCACTCTGGATGACCAATCCACACACACACACACCAACGTTTCATATCTTTATAACCCCACTGGTCACTGTCTTGGGCACATTCCCAACGACAGACTAACCTCTCTCAAACAAAACTATGACCACTTCAAAAATCACCACCCTACCAAATGGAACCAACTGACCCAGGGAGGAACATACCACACTGACTTAGCTGCCCTCTTCACCAGATACAGAGCTGCTCCTGCTGCTACCAACACTCTTTCTCCTTTTCTCTACCAAGCAGCAGCTGCTCTGGGCATTACTCACCATCGTACTTCTAACCCCCTTAGCTACGACCAAAGCCTCACCAGCTTCTCTTCTACCAGCCCTGCTGATCAGCTCTTTGGCTCCAACCAAGACCCCTTTCTTACCATCTGGACTGGGGGCTCACTGGTGGACATTCCTAACTCCACGACACAAGCACACCAAGCTCTAAGGTGGGCCCTAGCCAGTGCTGACCATGCTGAAAATACTCTCAGCCCTACCTGCACCCTGATGCTCCTCCCTGACGACCTTGCTGCCCCTTACAAAACCCTCCTCCACCACTCCTGGATTCACTATATTGACTCCAGACCGCAGTCTGAATTTTATACTACCTCTGAAATTTGGCTTGGCAGCAAATCTCACACTCCACCCTCCACCCACAAACTACACCTCATCCTTATATGCAACCCCCACAGCCAAGATACCTATTTTCCTAAACTCCCAGATTTTATTGACCAATGGACATACTACATGCAAAGCCTCTCCTCATCCTGGGAGCCCTCTACTATCACTCCACCTCCCACTCTTACCTTCTCTGACATTGTCATTACTTACCCCCGGAAACTCAAATCTCTTGCCAAAATTCCTTGGCAAACTCCACTCCACCAACACCCTCCTCCCTCTCTTCTTACCACTACTCACCCTTGTCTTCACCTAGCTACCCCCTCCTCAGGCCTCCAGGTCTACACAGATGGTAGCCTAATAAAAGGTAAACCAGGGCACCCTAGTAAAATAGGTGCTGCAGTATATGTCCCGGCTGCAGGACAAAGCTACACCATCAACCCTGGGGGAATAGGGGCCACCAAAACTAACAACAGGGCAGAACTGGTAGCCATCCACCAAGCCCTTCTCAACATTGACTACGACAAATCCCTTACACTCCATACAGACAGCCTCTGCTCTCTTCAACTTATTAAAAAAATGATTCATGACCCTACCACAACAACCCGTTCCATTCATACTGAACTTCTGCAATCAATTCAAAAACACCTCATTCAACGCATCCTGCATGGCTCACACACCACTCTTTGTAAAGTCCGTTCCCACACAGGTATCCTTGGAAATGACAGGGCAGACATTCTGGCACGCAAGGCAGCTGAGCACCCTGCCTCCACCAATTTTACTGACAACACTGGGGAAATCCCCCGCCACAATGTCTACTGGCCCACAGTTCAACCTCCTCGCACACCCATGGGAGATATTCCCCCACGCATCCTAGCACCTAACCTTACACAAGGTATCACCTCTAACCTGCCCACTAGCTGCCACCTTGGCCAACACCCTCTTAAAGGGATTTATGCAACCACCTGGGCTGATAACACTCCCCACCAACTTCCTCATGCAAGTAACAAATTTTGGACCTCAACCCTTATCCAACATAAAACTAAATTCCACATCCTTAAAGCCCGCTGGGGTAGACTGTGGAACCGTAAACTTGCATTCCGCTGGAAACTCCCTTATATAACAAGCACTCACCCACCCACGAACTCCCTATGCCCCATTTGCCACACCTGTGAGGACGGAGCGGGCCACATCCTGGCGGGCTGCACACACCGGACTTTCAAGGGGCTCTATATCAAGAGACATGACGCCGCAGTGCGACTCATCCACAAGGCCATTTGCACCGGAGCCCTGGGATCCCGCAGAATGATCATGGACGCTGGCAAGGAAGAGGACCTCCCCAGGGGGGTCCTGGGCAAACGTCTCCCTGACTGGTTACGCCCCTCCACTATTACTGTAGCGGACTGGAAGAGAATGAGACCTGATCTTGCCGTCCTACCTGACATAGACTCTCCTACCTGTATGTCTGATAAAGAACTCTGGGTTCTTGAGCTTGGATACTGCTCTGATACCAACCATGCTACTAAGTTTATCACTAAACACGCCCAGCATGTTGAATTAGTAAATGGCCTTAGATCGGCTGGATACCTCGTTCACTATGAAGTTATCACCGTTGGAACAACTGGTACTATTCCAACCTCTTTTTGACTTCTATGACCACTCTTGGACTTCAGAGATCATGTGCCCTCAAACTGGCGGACACAGTCCACTCCCACACCATCACTAGCTTTCAGAGTATTTTACAGTGCAGACGTTTTATGGAAGCACACCCCGGGTCGATACCCGGGGACTAGCACACAGACCGTCCCCCCTCTCAGGTTTTGTCTTGCCAGCTGCATTGTGTCGGTGCTTCCCAACCGGGGTGAAAAACCCCCGTATTAAGCTGCACTGGCATGATGTGGCTACGGTGCCTGCCGGTCAGGCATCGGTGGTAATTCTTTTTACTGAGATGGCCCTACGGTGACTATAGCTAGCTCCGGCTTACGCTATGGTGTCCTTAACTTCACGTCCTGTGAGTAACGGTTCTACACGGATGTAACAATTTCAATTTCAATTTCAATTACCTAAAACCTACCCCCCCCCCCCCCCCCCCAAGCCCCACCAAACAATGTAACATTGGTGATGATGATTTTCTATGCTTCAAACATGCTTAATGGTCTCGAGACCAACTTCAATGGATAGGCCTTTGAAAACCCTGTAAAATGAGCTTAATTAGACAACATAACACCAAGTGGTGGGTGAGATAGTGGCTGTACAGTGGGTTCCGGAGCCGGGGGGGGGGGGGTCTGCAGAAGGGTGCCTCAGCACTTTTTTGTGATGGGTTCTAACACTTTTTGTTTTGCCCCCCCCCCCCCCCCCCCACCCCCCCCCCTGATATAATGTTTAATTTTGTTGTTATTCATGAGACCTGGAAATTTGTTTTCTGAGTGATGGACGAACGGATGTAAGGACGAACGGACAATTCTCTTCAATATATACGGTAATCCCGTCTTCAATTTTTGTCTTTTTCGTTTGGGTATCCCCCCCCCCCTACTATTTTGCTTCCTACTTTTTATCTTATTCTGCTGGCCGTAGCTTTGGCTAGTCTGCAGCGCGCCAGTGTTCGTCCAAGCTGACGTTATTTTGTCGCTAGCCTGAAAGATTCGAGAAGCTTCGCGATCAAGGATTCGAGCTGACGTTCTTGATTCCAGTGCTATTTAGCCAAGTCCCAAGTCCCAAGGTCGAAGGTTGAAGGTCCCAACTCCCAAGGTCCAAGGTCCAAGGTCCAAGGTCCAAGGTCCAAGGTCCAAGGTCCCAAGTCTGAAGTCCCAAGGTTGATTGCCACAAGTGTACAAGGCGTATTCATTTCCGTAAACACAGCTTAAAGTAAGTAGACAGAGCCAGAAACGCGTTTCGTAAAGCCAAAACCAACGGTCTGCAGTCTGAAGTCAACAACCACGTGTTGATCTTCGCACAGCCACGGATTGATGTCCGCACAGCATACAGCCTCGCGGCAATTTTATAGAAGCAGCTGGATAAGCTGCTCTAGACCTTCATAAAATCGATTCTGCCCTGTCGCCCTTCAATCGATTTTACAAAGGTCCAGAGCATCTTATCCAGCTGCTAAAATACAACGCAACACATTCTAGATGTCGAATAGTGTTACAAAGAGTAGAAGACCGTGAAAACAACTGAACCGTCTGACGGTACTTAGCAGTACATCGACGACGCTGCCCCCTGATAGGGCAGTGGCGTCGAGGGCTGCAAGCTAAGCAGTCCTGCAAACCAGATGGCTGGACTTGGGCAACACATTCTAGAACCTTTCGACCCCAGACTAGAGTCCGGAACCTTTAACGGTTTTCTCCTACAGGCCCTTGGTACCGAATTAATAATGTACAATTCTTACTACAGTTTATAGGGGGATATTCCCAGGGATATTTCTTCTTATCTTTTATATGAATCTTTCATAATAATTTGAAAGATAAGAAGAAATATTGGGGCTCTGCGGGGGCGGGGGTGACAAGGCGCTGCCAACCGTTGAGCTGCATCAACTGTCGTATCGGGGTGTTCAGGGTTTCACCCAGAGAAACTCTTTCTCTGGTTTCACCGCAATATTGGCTTCGTCCAACTTGTCCCAACTCAGATGATATTGTTTTAGTATTATTTCCCTCAGCCTGTCACTCCTTAAAATCCTTCCCATCTAGTTACTGCCTCTCCTTACCTACCGTCTTACGAGATGAGAGCTGCTCTTGGAGGATACGATCGCGTTGGGCTGTTCGTATTTGCTGGGCTTGCTATTCCAACCTTCGCGCTCAGCATTGCGATTATCTGCATCGTCAGGTGCGGGACGTTGAAGCTTTGGCGAGTGCCTGCATCCTACTGGGTGTTTATTTGAGCTCGCATGCGAATAACGGCTTGGGATGTTTTCTTCTTGTTTAGCAGGAGACTGCAAATACCGGGGCAATAACGTGCCCATCATGCCAGGCATGGCATGGCATGCCTTGCGCATCAGATCTTGGATCTATTCGGCTAACTATTGAACTATAATCGGTGAACTGCTCGTTGGCTTACCCTGACGACATGACTGGCAAGATGGCCTTATCAGTCATTCCGACGCCTGCGGGGGTATCCGGGGGGGTATCAGCGTACAGCTGCCAGGCCTTGAACTTATAACTTGCACGTTGGTTGGTTATCTTACTCGCACAGACTACCAGGTTAAATCGAAGGTGGCACAGAAGCAGGGATAGGGTAACATGGCATCGCTACATGGTCTGATTTGCCAAGCTGTGATACGACAAGTGAGGGTATAGTGCTACATCCACGACATCGATGCGTGTATCCCAGCGGATGTGCACCGCGCACATAGGAATATTTTGCGGCCAATTGAGTGCGATGACGGGAAACGCACGCATCTGGAAATCTCGACCTCATTTACTGTAGGGACGTAACGTGTGTTACACACGTAACGTCGTTTCCAACGAGGATCTGGAGAGAGTCCTAATACCTGGTCGTTGAGTACACAAGCCAAGACGTTTTACTGTTTTATATGACGCGTCGTTTGCTATGAGGCACTCGAGGGACTCCTACAAAAGACATCCCAATGCTGTTCAGAGGTTGCAGCCAAAATAACAAGTCCTATTCGCAAGCGACGCGGAAAATTGGGGAAATTGGCGGAGAGAGCAGAAGGAGCCGAGGGGGTCTAAGTTTAACCTGTACATACCTGCACCTGCACCCTTTGCCCCAAACCTGTACGTGCCTGCATCCTTTAACCCAAACCTGTACGTGCCTGCACCCTGTAACCCAAACCTGCACGTGCCTGCACCCTATAACCCAAACATGTACGTGCCTGCACCCTGCAACCAAAACATGTACGTGCCTGCACCCTGCAACCCAAACCTGTACGTGCGTGCACCCTGTAACACAAACCAGTACCTATAGGCACGCACATGTTTGGGTTACAAGGGTGCATGCACGTACATGTTTGACTAGTTTGGTGTAGGCATACATAGGTTTGGGTTACAAGGGTGCAAGCAAGTACAGGTTTGACTAGTTTGGTGCAGGCACGTACAGGTTTGGGTTACCAGGGGGTAGGTTTCTCTACATTTTGGTGCAGGCGCGTACTGGTTTGGGTCACAAGGGTGCAGGCACGTACAAGTTTGGGTTACCGGGGGGTAAGTTTCTCTACATTTTGGTGCAGGCACGTACAGGCTTGGGTTACCGAGGGGTAGGTTTCTCTACATTTTGGTGCATGCACGTACATGTTTGGGTTACAAGGGTGCAGGCACGTACAGGTTTGGGTTACCGGGGGGTAAGTTTCTCTACATTTTGGTGCAGGCAAGTACAGGCTTGGGCTACCGGGGGGTAAGTTTCTCTACATTTTGGTGCAGGCACGAACAGGCTTGGGTTACCGGGGGGTAGGTTTCTCTACATTTTGGTGCATGCACGTACAGGTTTGGGTTACAAGGGTGCATGCACGTACAGGTTTGGGTTACCGGGGGGTAGGTTTCTCTACATTTTGTGCAGGCACGTACAGGCTTGGGTTACCGGAGGGTAGGTTTCTCTACATTTTGGTGCATGCACGTACAGGTTTGGGTCACAAGGGTGCATGCACGTACAGGTTTTAGTTACCGGGGGGTAAGTTTCTCTACATTTTGGTGTTGGCAAGTACAGGCTTGGGTTACCTGGGGGTAGGTTTCTCTACATTTTGGTGCATGCACATACAGGTTTTGGTTACCGGGGGTAAGTTTCTCTACATTTTGGTGTTGGAACGTACAGGCTTGGGTTATCGGGGGGTAGGTTTCTCTACATTTTGGTGCATGCACGTACAGGTTTTGGTTACCGGGGGGTAAGTTTCTCTACATTATGGTGTTGGCAAGTACAGGCTTGGGTTACCGGGGGGTAGGTTTCTCTACATTTTGGTGTTGGCAAGTACAGGCTTGGGTTACCAGGGGGTAGGTTTCTCTACATTTTGGTGCAGGCACGTACAGGCTTGGGTTACCGGAGGGTAGGTTTCTCTACATTTTGGTGCATGCACGTACAGGTTTGGGTCACAAGGGTGCATGCACATACAGGTTTTGGTTACCGGGGGGTAAATCTCTCTACATTTTGGTGTTGGCAAGTACAGGCTTGGGTTACCGGGGGGTAGGTTTCTCTACATTTTGGTGTTGGCAAGTACAGGCTTGGGTTACCGGGGGGTAGGTTTCTCTACATTTTGGTGCAGGCACTTACGGGCTTGGGTTACCGTAGGGTAGGTTTCTCTACACTTTGGTGCATGCACGTTCATGTTTGGGTTACAAGGGTGCAGGCACGTACAGGTTTGGGTTACCGGGGGGTAAGTTTCTCTACATTTTGGTGCAGGCGAGTACAGGCTTGGGTTACCGGGGGGTAAGTTTCTCTACATTTTGGTGCAGGCACGTACAGGCTTGGATAACCGGGGGGTAGGTTTCTCTACATTTTGGTGCATGCACGTACAGGTTTGGGTTACAAGGGTGCAGGCACGTACAGGTTTGGGTTACCGGGGGGTAAGTTTCTCTACATTTTGGTGCAGGCAAGCACAGGCTTGGGTTACAGGGGGGTAGGTTTCTCTACATTTTGTGCAGGCACGTACAGGCTTGGGTTACCGGAGGGTAGGTTTCTCAACATTTTGGTGCATGCACGTACATCTTTGGGTTACAAGGGTGCATGCACGTACAGGTTTTGGTTACCGGGGGGTAAGTTTCTCTACATTGTGGTGTTGGCAAGTACAGGCTTGGGTTACCGGGGGGTAAGTTTCTCTACATTTTGGTGCATGCACGTACAGGTTTTGGTTACCGGGGGGTAAGTTTCTCTACATTTTGGTGTTGGCACGTACAGGCTTGGGTTACCGGGGGGTAGGTTTCTCTACATTTTGGTGCATGCACGTACAGGTTTTGGTTACCGGGGGGTAAGTTTCTCTACATTATGGTGTTGGCAAGTACAGGCTTGGGTTACCGGGGGGTAAGTTTCTCTACATTTTGGTGTTGGCAAGTACAGGCTTAAGTTACCGGGGGGTAGGTTTCTCTACATTTTGGTGTTGGCAAGTACAGGCTTGGGTTACCGGGGGATAGGTTTCTCTACATTTTGGTGCAGGCACGTACAGGCTTGGGTTACCGTAGGGTAGGTTTCTCTACATTTTGGTGCATGCACGTACAGGTTTGGGTTACAAGGGTGCAGGCACGTACAGGTTTGGGTTACCGGGGGGTAAGTTTCTCTACATTTTGGTGCAGGCAAGCACAGGCTTGGGTTACCGGGGGGTAAGTTTCTCTACATTTTGGTGCAGGCACGTACAGGCTTGGGTTACCGGGGGATAGGTTTCTCTATATTTTGGTGCATGCACGTACAGGTTTGGGTTACAAGGGTGCATGCACGTACAGGTTTGGGTTACCGGGGGGTAAGTTTCTCTACATTTTGGTGCAGGCAAGCACAGGCTTGGGTTACCAGGGGGGTAGGTTTCTCTTATCTTTGGATGTTGACCGGGGGTAGGTTTCTCTACATTTTGGTGCATGCACGTACAGGTTTTGGTTACCGGGGGGTAAATTTCTCTACGTTTTGGTGTTGGCACGCACAGGCTTGGGTTATCGGGGGGGTAGGTTTCTCTACATTTTGGTGCATGCACGTACAGTTTTTGGTTACCGGGGGGTAAGTTTCTCTACATTTTGGTGTTGGCAAGTACAGGCTTGGGTTACCAGGGGGTAGGTTTCTCTACATTTTGGTGCAGGCACGTACAGGCTTGGGTTACCGGAGGGTAGGTTTCTCTACATTTTGGTGCATGCACGTACAGGTTTGGGTCACAAGGGTGCATGCACGTACAGGTTTTGGTTACCGGGGGGTAAGTTTCTCTACATTTTGGTGTTGGCAAGTACAGGCTTGGGTTACCGGGGGGTAGGTTTCTTTACATTTTGGTGTTGGCAAGTACAGGCTTGGGTTACCGGGGGGTAGGTTTCTCTACATTTTGGTGCAGGCACGTACAGGCTTGGGATACCGAGGGGTAAGTTTCTCTACATTTGGTGCATGCACGTACAGGTTTGGGTTACAAGGGTGCATGCACATACAGGTTTGACTTTTGGGGGGCAAATACACGCACGTACAAGTTTGATTTAGAGTGAAACCTAGCGTCTCGTACAAGTTGCGTACAGGTTTGTAATCTGGACGTAAGGCCGGACCCTTATAGGTTAGAACGAGACCCCCTCGGCAGGCTCTGGGAGAGTGTAGGCAACGGAACGACAGGTGGCAACGGACTGGAGCTGACCGAAACTAGTTACTTAAGAGACAGTTGGCTGACGTGTCAGGCTTCGTTTTTCCCGTCGGTCCGTCGGTCCGTCGGTCTGTCGGCGGACGCACAAACGGACAACGTGCTGAATCTGGAGGCTCACGCTTCCTAAAAGGGCTGGAGGGCTCCTCCAAAAAGCACTGGTTGACCCAACTATGTCTCTCTGCATGCAGATATGACCTCGAGACCAGTTACACCCAATGCCGAGGCATGTGGACCTGGTGAGTGAAATCACTGGCCGACGCCGCATTTTGGTTAACATTTCAGGTAACATTTCAGGTAACATTTCAGGTAACATTTCAGGTAACATTTCAGGTAACATTTCAGGTAACATTTCAGGTAACATTTCGGGTAACATTTGCGCCCCCAGCCGTGGCACAACCGTTGGACTACCGTGAGACTACCGTGAGACAACCCAAAGATTACCGTGAGGCAACCCAGAGGCTACCCAAAGTTGTTTTTGGTCGACGAGTGCTGCATACATGCGCTTGCCTGATCCATGTGTATTAGAGTGAATGTGGTCTCTGCATGTGTGCTAGAACCATGTGCCTGTGTATGAAGCATGGTAATACTAGCATGCATGCATGTCAGCATATGTGAACATTGTGTCTGCCTGTGTGCTTGAACCATGTGCCTGTGTATGAAGCATGGTAATACTAGCATGCATGCATGTCAGCATATGTGAACATTGTGTCTGCCTTTGTGCTTGAACCATGTGCCTGTGGATGAAGCATGGTACACACATACACAAACACGAGAACACGCACACATACACACATGAACACACACACATACACACCATAACACACACACAAACACACCATAACACACTCATATGCACACGATAACACATACACACAAGAACACACACACACACACACGCGAGAACACATACACATACACACGATAACACACACATACATACACACACACATACATACACATACACACGATAACACACACACATACATACACACACATACATACACATACACACGAGGACACATACACACGAGGACACACACACATGCATACATACACAAGAGAACACACACACACACGAGAACACACACATGCACACGCGAACACAAGAACACACACACGCACACACACATTCACACGATAACACACACATTCACACACGAACAAACACACACATACACACACATACACACGAGAACACACACATACACACACTAGAGGACACACACTCTCACAAACGCACACACACAAACACAAGCACACACATGAGCACACGCTCACAAACACATACACACACACACAGACGAGCACACACGAACACACACTCACAGCCCCGATGCTGGCCTCCGTAGGTGCACCACCTTTGTGACCAATTGCATGGTGGGAGATAGCCCTGACTCCTTCGAAAAATGGTGAGTGGACAAGCGCATGGGAAGCAGGGTACTTCCATTGACCAAATTGGCCCACGCTTTAGCGCACTTAAAAAACATAAGACTGCGCTGTGTAGTGCAATAAGCGCAAAAATTGCTTGCTGCGCCCACAGGGGGTTGCAAAAAACTGCGCGCAACGCGCAGTGGGGCTCAAAAAGGCAGCGCGCCAGCGCGCGCTTGGAAGTACCCTGATGGGAAGTCTAGAGACTGAGTGCTCACTGTTTGTTGGTAGTGGTGAAGGGTAATGATAACGCCTGGTGGGGCGTGGTAGTAAGGGAACCCGTCGTACGCGGGTAAAGAGCGGTCTTCTACCTCAACTGGACAAGCTACCATCGCGGTTGACAACGACCTGCAGCGCTTAGGGAGACCGTAGGGGGAATCGAACCCCCGACCCTACATCCTCAAAGCGTCTTGGTGTACCACTACACCAATTGGTTAAGGGGTGGTGAAGGATGAAGACTAGCTGTTCATGCTTCACTTGTTTTCTTTTCAACGATGCCTCGCCATTCCGTCGCTGCATGGCAAAGCATCGTTGGAAGGATGAAGACTGGCTGATCATGGTTGTGTTTACTTTTTTGGTGGAGCCCCCCCTTCTAGGGGTCAGGAGCCCCCAGGGTTACCAATTTGTCCGTCCGACCGAAAAATCGAAGCCTTTTTTTGTTACATGTCAGCCAACTGTCTCATAACTAACTGGCTCGATTAGCTCCGTTGTTTCCACCTGTCGTTCCGTTGCCAACAAACTCCGTCACAAAAAAGCTGGCTGGTTGGGCTGGTTGGGCGGCTGGGCTGGGCTGGGTGGGGTGGGGTGGGGTGGGGTGTGTGGGTGTGGGTGTGTGGGGGGGGATTCCACGCCTAAATTGTCAACCCTTGTGCCGACGATTTGAAGGTTTGAATGTCAAAATTTTTCTTCTCCCCATGACATCCCCAACCTTGACGCTCCCAACCCTCAAGCCCCGTACACTCATCTCCCTCAACCCCTCCGCACCCTCACCCCCTTACCCTTCACCCTCTCCCTTCACCCTCACCCCTTCACCCCCTCACCCTCTCACCCTAACCCTTTACCCTCACCCTTACCCCCTCACCCTTGACCCTCACCCTTACCCATACCCATTCACCCCCTCACCCCCGCACCCTTACCCCCTTACCCCCTCACCCTTACCCTTCACCCTCACCCTTACCCATACCCCTTCACCCCCTCACCCGTATCCCCTCAACCTTACCCTTACCCACACCCATTCACCCCCTCACCCCCATACCCTTATCCCCTCACCCTTACCCATACCCCTTCACCCCCTCACCCTTACTCCCTCACCCTTACCCCTCACCCTTATCCTTCACCCTCACCCCCCCACCCTAACCCTTCACCCTCACCCCTACACATAATCCTTCAACCCCTCACCCTAACACTTCACCCTCACCCCTACCCATGCCCATTCACCCCCTCACCCCCTCACCCTTCACCCTTACCCATACCCATTCACCCCCTCACCCCCCCACCCTTACCCCCTCACCCTTCACCCTTACTCATACCCATTCACCCCCTCACCCCTCACCCTTACTCATACCCATTCACCCCCTCACCCCCTTAACCTTACCCCCTCACCCTTACCCTTCACCCTCACCCTTACCAATACCCCTTCACCCCCTGACCCACTCACCCTTACCCCCCTGCAGTACGTATGCCTACTTTGTGGGCGCTGTGGGTATATTCTTTGCGTTCATGCTTATGTGCTTTGCCACATCGAAATCAGGTTCCAATGTGTCCTCCTGCAGTACCCCTCACCCCCTCACCCTCCCTCCCTGCAGTACGCATGCCTACTTCGTGGGCGCTGTGGGTATATTCTTCGCGTTCATGCTTATGTGCTTTGCCCACGTCAAAACCATGTTCCTATGTGTCCTCTTGCAGTACCCCTCACCCGGGCACCCCCTCACCCTTCCCCCCCTGCAGTACGTATGCCTACTTTGTGGGCGCAGTGGGTATATTCTTCGCGTTCATGCTTATGTGCTTTGCACACGTCAAAACCATGTTCCTATGTGTCCTCTCCGCCGTCCTTGGCTTCGCCTGGTTCTTGGCTGGAGCCATTGTGTTGATGGAATGGGGCAGGGAGGCTGATGATCAGAACATTCCGGAAGCTTCCTCTCGCCATGCCCTCTGGGGTGTCACTTGGGCGTGCGTGGGTCTCATGGCCCTTTCTGTTATTGTCTCCATCGTATTCTTGTGAGTACTCGTGTGTATATGTATAGTATTCTTGCCAGTTCTCTTATATACATGTATATATATATATATATATATATATATATATATATATATATATTATATTATATTATTCTTGTGAGTTATCTTGTATACCGGCATATATTGAGTGTTCTTGGGAGTTCCCTTATATATACACATTATAGTACTATTGTGCAGGGGGGGGGGGGCAAAACTAAAGTTGCTAGACCCCATCAAAAAAAGTGCTGAGGCAACTTTCTGCAGACCCCCCCCCCGCCCCCCCGGCTCCGGAACCCACTATACAGCCACTATCTCACCCACCACTTAGTGTTATGGTGTCTAATTAGGCTCATTTTACAGGGTTTTCAAAGGCCTATCCATTGAGGTTGGTCTCGAGACCATTGGGAATGTTTGAAGCATAGAAATCATCATCCCCAATGTTACATTATTTGATGGGGCTTAGGGGGGGGGGGGGGGGTAGGGTTTAGGTTATTAGGGTTTAGGGTTAAGGAAATTCTGATGGCGCTCTAAGTTTCCGTGGTTTCCGCAAAGCAATTGTTTACCGCACTTGTTGCAGGTAGTGCCCTTGGATTGTGGGTCCATCGAATAACATCAAATAGCACAAGGGACCAGAACGAAAAAGAGGCACAGAGAGAGAGAGAGAGAGAGAGGGAGAGAGAGAGAGAGAGAGAGAGAGAGAGAGAGAGAGAGAGAGACCCTAGACCCCCCCCCCCCCCTCTGCCCTGGGCATAATATGGGGTGGATCCCTACCCCAATAGCATAAATGGACTGGTATTTAGCAAGGGAACACCCTAGTTCCACTCCCATGTCATTCTGAGGGCTGTAAAAAAAGTGCCTGAAAAGTACCTAATTTTTTGAAAAAGTCGATTTTTTTCTCCCCCCCCCCCCCCCCCCCTCTCGCGGCCCCAACCTTTGGAGGACCGGCACCTTTTTTTAACTGGGCCAAATTTAGAAATAAGACCGGATTCTTCATCCTCTCAATGATATCTACAAGGTTTGATGATGGGGTCATTTTGGTTTGAAGTTGCCCCCCCCCCTTGTTATTGTGAGTTATCTTGTATACCGGCATATATATAGTATTCTTGTGAGTTCTCTTATATCTATATAATTATATATATGTGGTATATTGTGAGTACTGCTCTGCTTGAGTTGTGGTAGGAGGTGACATTGATCGTGTGTGTGTGTGTGTGTGTGTGTGTGTGGTGGTAGTGGTGTGTGGGGAGGGGGGGGGGGGGGGGGGGGGGGGGGGGGGGAGGGGGGGCAGGGTATGCCTTGGGGGTATGTGTGACTCATGGCCCTTTCTGTCATTGCCTCCGTCATATTCTTGTATAGTGTGCTGAGTTGCATTTGGGCACATTCTCGGCGGACTGTACTGCCCTCCTTGAGTTAACTCAAGATATCTGCATTTGGGCACATTTTCAGCGGAATGCACTGCTCTCCTTGAGTTGTACTGGGGCACATTTACAGCAGAATGTACTGCTCTCCTTCAGTTGTATTGGGGCACATTTACAGCAGAATGCACTGCTCTCCTTCAGTTGTATTGGGGCACATTTACAGCAGAATGCACTGCTCTCCTTGGGTTGTGTGGTCGGATGTGACAGTGATGGCGGTGTGGGTGGGTGGGAGGGGTGGGGGAGACTGGTTGGTTCTTGGCTGGAGCCACTGTATTGATGAAGTCGGCTCATGGCCTATCATTGCTGCCATCGTATCCTTGTGAGCACTGCCCTCCTTGAATTACATAGTAGGAGGTGACTGTGGTGGTGGTGGTGGTGGCGGGGATTGGTTGGTTATATGACTATATTGGGCGTGTGTGTGACTCATGGCCCTGTCCCTCAGTGTGGCCATCAACATAGGGGAGTGGCGATCTGCTTAAGTTGTACACACGCACATGTTCATACTCACATACACACATACACGCACATGTACATGTACACATACATACAAACTTGCACTCGTGCAAACACACATACACGCACACGAACATACACACATACACACATACACACATGCATGCATGCATGCATGCACACGTACATGCATACACACATACACACATTCACACACGCACACGTACATACACACACGCATGCACACATACATACACATACACACACAGGTACACATACACATGTACATACACATACACACACAGGTACACATACATACACACACATATGCACACGTGCATGCACACACGCACACGTACATACACACATACACATACACACGTACATACATACACACATGCATTCATTCACGCATACACACTTACACACATACACACATGCACGCACGCGTACATACACACATACACACACATGCACACGTACGCATGAACATACACACATGCACATTCACATTCACACATACACACACGCACACGTATATACATACACACGTACACACGCACATACGTACACACACACAAATGTGCATACACACATACACACACGTACATGTAACTACACACATACACACACGCACATACACACAGACACACATGCACACGTACATACATACACGCATACACACGCACACGCACATACACGCAGACACGCACACGCACACGTACATACACACAGACACACAGACACACATGCACAAGTACATACATACACACATACACACGCACACGCACATACACGCAGACACACACACGCACACGTACGTACACACATACATATGCACACGCACATACACACAGACACACACACGTACACGTACGTACACACATACATATGCACACGCACATACACACAGACACACACACGCACACGTACATACACACATACACACCGGAGACAATCAGGACAAGTGTCACCAACAAACACTCCTCATATTCACTCTGCCAGTGATTCTAGGTTGCAATCGCACGACGCACATACACACTAACACACACTCACACACTCACAAATCCACACACTCACACACTCACAAACCCTCAAACCCTCAAACCCACACACTCACACACTCACACACAAACATACACGAACACATGCACGCACCCCTCCCACCCTGCAGCATCAAGGTGAAGAAGCCTTCCCCACCTCACCCCACCTCACTCACCCCACCCCACCCCACACCCCTCACCCCTCGCCCCTCACCTCGCTCCCCCCCTGCAGCATGAAGGTGAAGAGGAACCCCCCCAGCAGCCTTCTACTGTGACCAGCCACATGGACATGCATCATCCACCACAGGCCAACTATGCAGCCTCCCCTTCCCCCCCTCCCCCCCTCCCCCCCTCCCCTCCCTCACATCGCCCCTCGCCCCTCACCTCGCTCCCCCCCTGCAGATGAAGATGAAGAGGAACCCCCCCAGCAGCCATCTACTGTGACTAGCCACATGGACATGCATCATCCACCACAGGCCAACTATGCAGCCTCCCCTTCCCCCCCTCCCCCCCTCCCCTCCCTTACATCGCCCCTCACCCCTCACCCTCGCTCCCCCCTGCAGTATCAAGGTGAAGAGGACCCCCCCAGCCCCCCTCACCCCCCCGACCCCCCCCCCCCCCCCCTCACCCCTTACCTCGCTCCCCCCTGCAGTATCAAGGTGAAAAGAAACTCCCCTCAGAAGCCTCCCCCCCAGAAGCCTTCTACTGTGACCATCCAAATGGAGATGCATAATCCACCACAGGCCACGTATACAGCCCCCCCTCACCCCCCCCCCCCCCCCCCCCTCACCCTCAACCCCCCCCCTCAACCCTTACCCCTCACCCTCAACCCTCAGCCCGCCCCCCCCCCCCCCCCCCCGCACTGCCCTTACCCCTCACCTCGCTCCCCCCTGCAGCATCAAGGTGAAGAGGACCCCCCCCAGACCCTCACCCCCCACCCCTCACCTAGCTCCCCCCTGCAGCATCAAGGTGAAGAGGACCCCCCCCAGCCCCCTCACCCCCCCCACCCCCCCTCACCCCTCACTCATAACCTTGCCCCCCCCTGCAGCATCAAGGTGAAGAGGACCCCCCCAGCCCCCCTTATCCCTCACTCATAACCTTGCCCCCCGCTGCAGCATCAAGGTGAAGAGGACCCCCCCCAGCCCCCTCACCCCCCCACCCCCCCTCACCCCTCACTCATAACCTTGCCCCCCCCTGCAGCATCAAGGTGAAGAGGACCCCCCCAGCCCCCCTTATCCCTCACTCATAACCTTGCCCCCCGCTGCAGCATCAAGGTGAAGAGGACCCCCCCCAGCCCCCCTCACCCCCCCGACCCCCCCCCCCCTCACCCCTCACCTCGCTCCCCCCTGCAGCATCAAGGTGAAAAGGAACCCCCCCCAGAAGCCTCCCCCCCAGAAGCCTTCTACTGAGACCGGCCACATGGAGATGTAGCAGCAACCCCAGGCCACGTATGCAGCCCCACCCCCCCAGGGCTACCCCCCAGCCCCTGCTGGCTACCCCCCCCAGGGTTACCCCCCTGCACCTGCTGGCTACCCCCCAGCTCCTGCTAGCTACCCACCACCCACAACCGGACATCCTGTTACTGGTGAGTGTTGGTGATTTTGGCGGAGCCCCCCCTTCTGGGGAGCGGTAGCCCCCAGGGTCACCCCGCTGCCCGTTTGTTTGTGCAGCCTCTTGTCAAATGGCTAATGGCTTGGCCTCTTGTCATATGGCTAATGGATTGGCCTCTTGTCACATGACTAATAGCATATAAATACTCCCAAGATCACATGTTTAAATTATCTCTTACTTGTGGTTGGCCTCATTGCAGGCAAACGGGTTGCCCCCCTCAACCTCACGCCTAGTAATAAGGCGTCATATTTATTTATTTATTTTTCATTTATTTGTTCATTTATTTATGTACGTATGTATGTATTCATTCGTTCATTCATTCATTCATTCATTCATTCATTCATTCATTCATTCATTCATTCATTCATTCATTCATTCATTCATTCATTCATTCATTCATTCATTCATTCATTCATTCATTCATTCATTCATTCATTCATTCATTCATTCATTCATTCATTCATTCATTCATTCATTCATTCATTCATTCATTCATTCATTCATTCATTCATTCATTCATGTATTCATCCATTTATTCATTCATTCATTCTTTCATTCATGTTTTATTTATTTAGT
>JACBWV010000489.1:0-10000 GCA_013435795.1 Chlamydomonas sp. ICE-L | reverse complement strand
CACCTCAACTCCACCCCCCCCCCCACCCCCCACCCCCCCACCCCCCCACCCATCCCACCTCAACTCTCCCCCCCCCCCACCCACCCACCCACCCACCATCCCCACTCAACTCCCACCCCCCCCCACACCCCCCCCACCCCCCCCCCCACACCCAGCCCACCTGCAAACTCCCCCCCACCCCACCCCCCCCACCCGCCCCCCCACCACATCCCACCTCAAATCCCCCCCACCCACCCACCCGCCCACCCACCCATCCACCTTCAACTCCCCCCCCCCCCCCCCCCCCCCCCCCCAACCACCCACCCCCCCCATCCCACCTCAACTACCCCCCCCCCCCCCACCCCCACCCCCCCCCACCCGCCCAAACCACCCTCCCCCTCAACTCCCCCCCCCCCCCCCCACACCCACCCGCCCCACCCATCCCACTCAACTCCCACCACCTACCCACACCACCCACCCACCCATCCCACCTCAACTCCCCCCCCCCAACCCCCCCCACCCACCCCCCATCCCACCCGCACTCCGCCCCCCCCCCCACCCGCCCCCCCACACATCCCACCGCACATCAACTTCCACCCCACCCCCCACCACCACCCACCCAACCATCCCACCTCAAACTCCCCCCCACCACCCACACCCCCACCCCCACCCGCCCACCCACCCATCCCACCTCACCTCCCCCCCCCCCCCCCCACCCGCCCACCCACCCATCCCACCATCAGCTCCCCCCCCCCCCCCCCCCCCCCCCCCCCCCCCCCCACCCACCCATCCCACCTCAACTCCCCCCCCCCCCACCCACCCACCCCACCCACCCACCCGCCCACCCAACCATCCCACCTCAACTCCCACCCCCCCCACCCACCCACCCACCCACCCACCCGCCCACCCACCCATCTCACCTCAACTCCCCCCCCACACCCACACCCACCCACCCACCCATCCGCCCACCCACCCATCCCCACCTCACCTCCCCACCCCACCCCACTCCACCCCCACCCCACCCCACCCCATCCTATCCCACTCCACCCCACCCACCCCACCCCATCCCACCCCATCCACCCCAGCCCATCCACCCCACCCCACCCCACCCCCCCCACTCCACCCCCACCCCACCCCACCCCACCCTACCCCACTCCACACCCCACCCCATGATACTGTGCAGTTAAAATCGTCACTGGAAGCTTTCAGGGTAACTTGCGCATCTATGCCCCCAGCCAGAGGGACTATCAAGTCGATGACTTGCTGCTAGAGCAGGTAATGACGACTGGACTAGTGGTTTGCTGTGTGTCTTTGTGGCGGTGGCGGTGGCGGTGGTAGTGGTGGTGATGGTACTAATGCCTGGACTAGTGTTTTATTTGCATGTCTTGGTGGCGGTGGCGGTGGTGGTGGTGAACTATCAATTTGATGACTTGCTGCTAGAGCAGGGAATGATAACTAGACTAATGGGTGTTTTTGTCTTGGTGGTACTGCTGTGGTGCTGCTGCTGGTGCTGGTGGTGCTGGTACTGATGCCTGGACTAGTTTTTTTTGTGTATGTCTTGGTGGCGGTGGCGGTGATGGTGGTGAACTATCAAGTTGATGACTTGCTGCTAGAGCAGGTACTGATACCTAGACTAATGGGTGTTTTTGTACTGGTGGTACTGCTGTGGTTCTGGTGCTGGTGCTGGTGGTGCTGGCACTGCTGCCTGGACTAGTTTTTGTTTTGTATGCCTTGGTGGCGGTGGCGGTGGTGGTGGTGGACTATCAAGTTGATGACTTGCTGCTAGAGCAGGTAACGATACCTAGATGAATGGGTCTTTGTGTCTTGGTGGTTCTGCTGTGGTGCTGGTGCTGGTGCTGGTGGTACACTATCATGTAGATGACTTGCTGCTAGATCAGGCAATGATACCCAGACTACAGGTTGTGATTAGGTCAAGGAGGATAGGAGAAAGAAAACACAGAAGGGGGGGAGATGGAGGGAGGGTGAAGGAGAAGTAAAGAAGGATAGGAGACAGAAAATAAGGAGGAGGAGGAGGGGGGGGGGGGGGGGGGGGGGAGTGCAGGCGAGGGAGGGGTGAAGAAGGGGGGAGGGGGGCAGGTAGGGGGGGCAAACGGCCACACGGGCTACCGTACTATTTCATAAGTGTATACACACCTGCTGGCGTCGTGACGCTTTGGTGGTGGTAAAAATAACAAATACTGGCAAAATGAAAGACATGAATGTCAACAAGTGGAACCCAAAACCCTAAACCCTAAACCCAAACCCTAAAACCTAAACACCTGCTGGCGTCGTGATGCTTTGGTGGTGGTAAAAATAACAAATACTGGCAAAATGAAAGACATGAATGTCAACAAGTGTAACCCAAAATCCTAAACCCTAAACCCAAACCCTAAAACCTAAACACCTGCGGGCGTCCTGATGCATTGGTGTTGGTAAAAATAACAAATACTGGCAAAATGAAAGACATGATTGTCAACAAGTGTAACCCAAAACCCTACACCCTACACCCTAAACCCAAACCCTAAAACCCAAACACCTGCGGGCGTCCTGATGCATTGGTGTTGGTAAAAATAACATATACTGGCAAAATGAAAGACAATAATGCCAACAAGTGTAACCCTACACCCTAAACCCAAACCCTAAAACCCAAACACCTGCGGGCGCCCTGATGCATTGGTGTTGGTAAAAATAACAAATTCTAGCGACATGATAGACATTAATGCCAACAAGTGTAACCCTAAACCCTAAACCCAAACCCTAAAACCGAAAACCTAAACGCCTACTGGTGTCCTGATGCAATGGAGGAGGTAACCATACCACGTACTAGTGAAATGAAATACATTAATGTCAACAAGTATAACCCTAAACCCTAAACCCTAAATGCCTGCTGGCGTCCTGATGCAGGTTTTGGAGGTGGACCCTTCGCCTGGCTTTGCGTCCAGTCCCATCCCCATCCTTCAAATTGAAGCAGGCTGCTTTGCCTCGTGAGTAGGGTGGTGGTGGTGGAGTGGGGTGGTGGTGGTGGTGGAGTGGGGTGGGGGTGACCGTATGGTGGTGGGTGGTGGAGTGGGTGGGGTGGTTTACATTGGTGGTGGTTGTGGTGGAGGGGGTGTAAATGTGCTGGGTGGTGTGAGTTGGGTGTGCATGGTGGTGGTTTGTTGTATTGTGTGGTGTGGTGGTTGGAGTGGTGGTGGTTCCATGATGGGGTGTTTGTAGTGGGGTTTTATTTGAGATGGTTTTGTATTGTGGTGTTGTTATGGCGTGGTGGTGTTGGTTATTTTATTGGTGGTAGGGTGTTTATTGGCGGTGCTAGTTTGGAGTGTGGTGGTTGGTTTTATTATCTTTTTTTTTTCTTATTTTTTTTTTTGATGGCGGTGCTTAGTGTGGTAGTGGTGGTGATGGTTACATCTGTTTATACCACTTTGCCATGGTGAGGGGGAAAGGGGGGGGGGGAGGGGGTGTGTTAACAGTCCATGTGTTGAATAATCGAACCCCCCCGCCTCCCCCCCCCCGCCCCCTACACACAGTGTTAAAAGTTTGCGACCTCCACCTGTCGAACTCCCCCCGCCTCCCCCCCGCCTCGCGCCCACCTCCCCCCCCCCCCCGCACATTGTTGGCGGCCTCCACCTGGCAGTACTCCCCCCCACCTCCCCCCCCTCCTCCCCCTCTCCCCGCACGGCCCCGTCACTAGTGTTGGCGCTCCACCTGGCATACGCCCCACCACACTCCCCCCACCTATCCGCCCACGCTCCACCCCACCCCCTCACATGTTGCGGCCTCCACCTGCAATACCCACCCCAGGAACGGTCGTGTCAGCGTCTCAACTGGCACAATTAGCCGTATAACCCCGCCTCCCCCCCCCTCTCGGGGACCCCCCTCCCCCCCCCTTCGCCCCCCCCCCCCCACCCCCAGCTACGCCACTCACACCACCCACGCTTCCCCCCACCCCACCCCCACCCCCCATACCCCTCCCCCGCTCCACACACTCACAGGTTGGCGGCCGGGGTGCCACCTGGCAGCGCTCCACCCCGGAAGCTCTCATGTCAGCGGGTACTCAATTTGGCACTAGCTAAGCCGTCGACCCCCCTCCACCCCCCTCACACACACAGCTCAACCCCAACCCCTCCCCCCCCCGCCGCCGCCTCTTCCCCAATAACCCCTCCCACACACACACCCTCACAGTGTTGGCGGCCTCCACCTGGCAGTGCTCCACCCCAGGAAGCTCTCAGTGTACAGCTGTACTCAATTGGCACTAATCTAGCCGTATACCCCCCTGCTACCCGCCTCCCCCCCCCCCCATAACCCCCTCCCACACACACCCCTCAAAGTTGGTTGGCGGCCTCCCACCTGCAGTGCTCCACCCCGGGGAAGCTTCGTGTATCAGCTTACGTCATTGGGCACGCAGCGCACTACCAAGAGTATGAGCATGTGTTGGACCACACAGCAGCCAACATGACCTTTGGCCCTTTTGGGTCAGACACCAGTAAGTAGTAGTAACAGTGAGTATCAGAAGCATGTGTGTGGCTCTGTCCCCACTCCATGGTCGCTCAAGTAAAGGCATTCTAAGTGTATTACATCTACGTGATCAGTTATATTAGGTACATGCATGCACATTAATCCTAGCGTGGGGTGGACCACACGCATGCTAACATGAAATAATTTGACACATTAAGCATGAGCAGTGTGGACCACACGCTTACGGCGGCTAACATGACCTTTGGTCCTTTTGGGTCAGACACCAGTGAGTATCAGAAGCATGTGTGTGGCTCTGTCCCACTCTATTGTCTGCAATTCAAGTAGTTCTAAGCGTATTACAATATACTATTCATTTAGATGATAATGGGCATTGCACGTTACTCATAAGCTGGTGGACCACACGGCGCTAACATGGACCTTTGGGCCCTTATGGTCATAACACCATAAGTAGTGATTACCAGTGAGTATCAAGCATGGGGGGTGGCTGGCCCGCCTTCTTGGTCTGGCAAGTGCAATAGTGTCTAAGCGTATTATAATATGCTATTGATTGTATATGAATACATTGTATAACATTAACATACTCATGCGCAGTGTTGGACACCGGCGGGCTGAACATACCTTTGGGCCCTTTGTGTCAGGGAATCGCTAGTGAGTAGCAACCTACCATTGTGATTTTCGTTCTAGAGTTTATATTATTATATATATATACCTATATATTTATTTATGTATTTACGTTTATACTCAGGTATACACTTGTTTTTACTTATTTATATTTATTTATTTATTTATTTATGTTTATACTTATTTATATTCATACACACGTAAACACATTAATCACTAGCAGGTGTTGGTTTTTTACACCACACTGCAGCTAACATGACCTTTGGTCCTTTTGGGTCGGATACTAGTGAGTAACTGCACTTTTCAATGGTGATACAAATGTATATATGTTATAGTGTATATATGTTTCAGTGTATATATGTTTTAGTGTATACATGTTTCGTGTGGATGTTCATGTAGATAGGTTTCATGGTCTATATGTTTCGTGTACTAGTTTCAGTGTACATATGTTTTCAGTGTTTATGTTTTCGGGTTTGTATCTAGTTTCGTTGTACTATGTTTCAGTGTATATTTTTCAGTGTATATATGGTTTCAGTGTACTTATTTTCAGTGTAATATGGTTCAGTGTTATTATGTTTTTCATTTATACTATGTTAGTGAGTACCATGCACTTTTCATGGTTGATACAAATGTAATATTGTTTTCCAAGTAGCCGATGCCCTAACTACTAGAGTCATATACATACACACATGCATACACATTAATCACGAGCATGTTTTTTTTTCTATCACACGATAGCTAACATGACCTTTGGCCCTTTTGGGTCAGACACCAGTAAGTAGTAGTAACAACATTGGCCAATTCTGTGATTTTTCTTATTATAGTTTTTGATGTATATATATATATATACATACATTTTTTTTCTATCACACGACAGCTAACATGATTTTTGGCCCTTTTTGGTCCAGACCCATAAGTTAGTTAGTAACAACTTGGCCGATTCCTTTGGTTTTCTTTGATGGTGAGTGGATTTGTTTTAGGGTGGTTTGGACCCATGCAGCAACACAGTCCTTTTGGGGGGGGGGGCCTTTTGTTCGTACACCGTGAGGCCAGTTTTTGTTGTTGTTGTGCGACCGGTCGTCAAATCTGCGACCCAGGTGCGACCACTGTGCGACCCTCAGGTGTGCAAGTTTAGGGCAAAATGGGCCCTTGGTCGCCATGAAGTGCGACCGCGAGTGAGTGATTTGCGCCCTGGGTCGCACCTGGGTCGCACAGGCCCAGCCCAGCTAGCTAGCTAGCTCTAAGCCAGCTCTTGTCAGAACTGAAAGTGACCCCTGAGGCCAGCTGCTCACAGTAGCAGTAGCGAACCTAGCTGATCATGTAATTTTACTTTATTATAGTTGTACATATATTGATAATATATGACCCCCATGTGAACCCCATGTGCACCCATCCCCAACAGACTAGGACTGCATCGCCGTACATTCATACCATGGCCAGCTATCAATATTTATATAAATAGGGCGGCAAATATAAATATATTGCCTTAACATATAGATCTATATATATATATATATAGCAAATAGATCTATAACGCCCAACAATAGATTTCTCTCGCTCTCTCTCTCTCTCTCATCTCTCTCTCCTCTCTCTCTCTCTCTCCTCTCTCTCTCCCCTCTATCATCTCTCTCCCCCCCCTCTCTCCTCCTCTCGCCTCTCCTCCTCCTCTCGCTTCCTCTCTCCCTCTCTCTCTCTCTCTCTCGGCGAGAGAGCGCCGAGCGCGCGCGAGCGCGAGAGCGGCGCAGAGCGCGCGCGCGCGCGGGGGCGGCGACGCGCGCGCCGCGGCGCCGCGCGCGCAGCGCGCTCGACGAGCGCGAGCGGCGCGCGCCGCGCGCACGCTCGCGCGCGCGCGCGCGCGCTCGCGCGCGCGCGTTCGCGCCTCGCTTCTCTCTCGCCTCGCGCGCGCGCGCGCGCGCGCGCGCGCGCTCGCGCGCGCGCGCGTCCGCGCGCGCGCGCGCCGCGCGAGCGACGAGCGCAGCGCGCGCGCGCGCGGAGCGAGCGAGCGAGCGAGCGAGCGCGCGAGAGAAGCCGAGCGAGCGAGCGAGCGAGCGAGCGAGCGAGAGAGCGAGCGAGCGAGCGAGCGCGCGAGCGAGCGACGAGCGAGCGAGCGAGCGAGAGAGCGAGCGAGCGAGGAGCGAGCGAGGAGCAGAGAGCGAGCGAGGAGTAGCGAGCGAGCGAGCGAGCTAGCTTCGAGAGAAGCGAGCGAGAGAGAGAGCAGAGAGAGAGCGAGCGAGAGAGAGAGAGAGAAACATAGCGAGCGAGCGCGATCTATCTATCTATCTATTCTATCATATTTATCTATCTATCTATCTATATATATATATATAGAAATAATATATATATATAGATATATAATAGATATATTAACGAAATCATGAGGTGTGTGGTTTCTTCGTGGTGGCGTGGTGGTGTCCATCGCGTAACCGACTTAACCGACTTCCCGCCCAGCCAGTTCCCGCCCAGCCATTCACGCTCAGCCAATTCCAGCTTTTAAGCCTCCGCGTTCAACTTCTGCTGATTGGCATCCTACGATTCTGCCTGATGCAACATTCCTAAGCGTATTCTACCTGTTGCGCATCCTGCCCGATTTCACCTTCCCGCGGAGTCATACACATGATTTGCGTTTAGCGCTAAGTTCGTCTTTCCTACAGATTTTCCCCCGCATCTTGCAAGACCTTTCCCTTGCGTCAAGAGACATGTGATGCGAACAACGGGAAGAGGAGGTGGGCGTGGTGTGGTCAGCCAACTGTCAGAATGTCCGAATCGCATCCATCCAATGTCACAAAACTTGACTGCAAATTCTTCCCACATGCAGTGGAGAAACATGTCGCTCCGCCATTGTGCCATAGCAAGTACGCATCAAGTACCGAAGAACATCTCGCTGAGCATTCTCGCACCACTTGAACAGAACATCTCAATCAGCCAATTGACTGCCAACTATTCCCACTGCATCGAGAAACAGTCGCCGCTGTGCAATGTGCTATAGCGAGCACGGGCAACAAAGTTGGAATGGGATGAACCTAGACGAATGTTCCAAGTCTCAGATCGAGTTGACTTCGGGAGCAGTTGCGGTGGTTAACAGGATGTTCTTAGGCCGGGAAAAAAAAAAACACTGAATACAGCTCGCTACACGATGCTCTATTATGTAAAGGTTGCGATGGCGCAGGTTCAGCTTTTATCAGTGGGGTCGACTTCGATCACAGCTGAGGTGGCAGGGAGGAAGCAGGTACGATGACTTTTAGCGGCAGTCGGATGATGCGCAAATGTTGCGGTGCTCTTCGTTCCAGTTTGCCCTTTCGATATGGCAAAAGACCACAGCTGAAGTGGAGGAGGCAGCAGATATATATAGAGTGTGTGTTGCTGGTGGTGCGTGTAGGAGGAGGGGAGGGAGGAGAGTGGGGAGAGGGTGGGGGATGGTGGGATGGCTGGGGTAGGGGAAGGGATGGGTCAGGAAATATGACGAAAGAGGTAAGGGGTAGTTTGTGGGCGAGGGGTAATGGTTGGAGTGGGGGTGGAGATAAATGGGGGGGGGGGGGGAGGAAGGTGGTGTTTGTGTGCTTGTGGTGCACAAGGAGACCATCGCAAACTCATTCAATGTTTGAAGTTGCATGCACCTGCACCGGCAAACAGTTTGACAACCCAGCCCAAACAGGTGTGGATCGCCAACGGGGGGAAGGAGGGGGATGGGGGGCGGATAATGGTTTGAGTGGTGGTGGCGTGTGTGAATGGGGGGGGGCTTCAAGTGTGATACCATATGTAACAAGATCCCAATAGTAGTGGCCAAAGGCCAAACGGGCACCGCTACTATGATTGGGGTGTGTGGGTGTGTGGGGGGGGTTTTGTGAGAGTAGGTGTGGCGGGGGACACCGGCCACACGGGCTACCGTACTAGTATATATATATATAATATCTGTAGGTTGCCCGTGTGGCGGTGGCCACACAGACACTATATTCACCTACAACACAACTACCTCCCACCTTTTTTTTTCATTTGTATCGTAACCGCTCTGTTGTCTTCGATTATGTGGTGCGCCCTGTCGCCGTTTACACGCACCCCCCTTTATTGCGGCACCATCTATATGTGTCACACTAGTGTCCCTCCTTTTTCAAACTCTCCCCGCCCGTGATTACTACGCCATACATTATCTTATTGTTGTTCTGATCATTCAAGTTTGCCATGTATCACCACCACTTAGCTACTCAGCTACACACAACCCACCTCACCCCTCTCATAAAACACAGTCATCATGTTTCCCCCCCACTTTCTACGTTAAAAAATGCTTACGGCATCATGACCCCCCCCCCCCAACCCCCCCCCCCACACCCCCCCCCCCCACCACCCCACCCACACAAAAAACAGTCCCCACTCTGGCCAAACCTCGGGACCCAGACCCCAAATCTCACATTTGGCCTCACCCCTTTACCCCGCCAACACACACGTACTTCCCCTGCTTCTTCCGTTCCCATTAATCTGACACTTATCTCGGCCCACTTTAGCAGATGGGTTTTTTAACAGAAAGCGATTATGATGTTTCCAAGCTGAGTTCGAAAATCGCGCAGACCCCGTTTGGACGTTTAGTCAGACAGGCATGAAAAATGCGGGAAGAAAGACTTTGGAAATTGCAAACAGAAAAAAACGTATGAGCCCCCCCCCCCCACCCCCCCCCCCCCGTTTTCAGACTCAGGTTGAAACATCGGAATTTGCGGCCGGGGAGAAAAAAGGGGTTGCTTGGCCCTGTAGTTCCTCTTTCGCGCATAGATACCTGGTTGGTGCGTGCAAGCTGTTTACCCGAAAGGGCCTTCGTGTCGGGCCAAAACACTGTCACCGCACAAACGGCTACAGATCAGGGCAGAGCGAAATAAACCATTTATTCGTTGCAGGGGGGAGTTGGGTTGTTGGGGTTTGGGGGGGGGAAGATATTTTG
>JACBWV010000490.1:84337-106682 GCA_013435795.1 Chlamydomonas sp. ICE-L | reverse complement strand
GTACTTGTTAGGTCCAGTTTCGTATGCACATATTAGGTGCAATGACAGTCTATCACAAGTCTGATTTCAGCATTCTGTTTCGGTCGATCATAGTCTGAGTTGTACATATCCCTTGTTCTATACCTATTTGAGTGTTTCGATATGTACGGTCAATTACAGGTTTCATCGCAGGTACGTTTGTCACGGTCTAAGTACTGTGTGTCCGTTACTGATCCCGATTATTGCCAGTACCAGTCCTCACTCACACGTTCGTTCCTGTTCCTTGCTCTAGCTTACTTAGTCATACAATTGCCCTGTAAAGGGTTGCTATCACAGAGGACTGAATTGGCAAGAGTACTAGGTGGCAGATAACGGTGCTATCACGGTTCTAGTGCGATACAGGGTGCTATCCGAGTACTATGCAAGAGTACGGGTGTATCACAAGTCTGAGTCAAAGTATAAGTGCAAAGTACAGGTGCTTCCAGGTACTGATGCAAGAGTACAGGAGTCTACGCACAGAGTACTGAAGTGGCAGAGTACAAATGCAAGAGTACATGGTCTAACACAGATACTGAGTGGCATAGTACAGGGTGTCTTATCAGATACTGGTGCAAGTACAAGTGCGTCCAGGTAACAGTGCTATCACAGATTACTGCGTTGCAGAGTACCGTGCTCATCACATATTACTTATTCAAGATTCAAAGTTCTAGAGTAAGGGTGGTGAACACAGAGTACTGAGTGCACTAGTAGCATGGTTCTATCACATATTACTTAGTTCAGAATAGACACACACACTCAAATTTCGGCTGTACATGTTTCTATCCCAGTACTTAGTGCCAGAGACATGTTTGCTATTCCCAGATACTAGTATTTCAAGATTACCATTTCAAGTGTAACATTTCTATCACCCAGATTACTGAGTTCCAGGTAACCGATTGGGCAAGTAGTACGGTTGCTATAACCGCGTACTGTGTTCACCGCTAAAGTGCCAGAGTACAGGGTGCTATCACAAGTACTGAGGGCAAAGTATAAGTGGCCGAGTACAGGGTGGTATCACCGATTACGAGGTGCAAATTACGGAGCGCTATCAACAGATACTGAGTGTCAAAGAGTAAAGTGCGAGAGTAGCAGGGTGCTAGTCACGAGTAGCGAGATTCAAGAGTACAAAGGCAATGGATTACAGGGTCCTATCACGAGTAATGAGTGCGATACCAGTGCAAATACAAGGTGCTATCACAGAGTACGAGTGGGCAAGAGTACAAATTCAAGAGTACAGGTCTTATCACAGAGTACTGAGTTCAAGAGTACAGGGTGCTAGGTTAAGGGTGTTAGTCCGTTAGTACGAGTGCAATAGTAGCAAAGTGCAGAGTACAGGTGTATCACTTGTAACTGAGTGCAGGAAGTAAAGGTGCTATGCACGAGTACTGAGTCAAGAGGACAAAGTGCAAGAGTACTGTGCAATCACAGAGTACTGAGTGGCAAGAGTACAGGGTGCTATACGAGTATCTAGTGCAAGAGTAAAGTGAAAGAGTACAGATGCTATCACAGATACTGAGTGGCAATAGTACAAAGTGAGCAAGAAGATAGCGGGGGTGCATCACAGAGTACTGATGGCAAGACTACAAAGTGTCAGAGTACATGGGGCATCACAGAGTAACTGGTGTAAAAGAGTACAAAGTTGCAAGAGTAAAGGGGCTATCACGAATACGAGTGCAAGAGACAGGGTGCTACTCCGACGATACGGAGTGCCAGAGTTCAAAAGTGCTAGAGTACAGGAACAGGGTGCTATCACGAGGACAGAGTGGCAAGAAGTCAAAGGTGGCCTGAGGTCGGGTGATATCAACTAGAGTACTGAGTGCAAGAGACAAGTGCAAGAGACAGGGTGCTATCACAAGAGTACTGAGTGGCAGAGTACAAGCAAAGTACAGGGTCTATCAAGAGTCTGGATTGCAAGAGTAAAAAGTGCAGATACAGGGTTTTATCAGCAGAGTACTGAGTGCAAGAGTACCAACTGAAGAGTACAGGATCGCTATCACAGAGTACTGAGTGCAGAGTACGAAGTGCCAGAGTACAGGGTGCGATCACAGAAGTACATGAGTGCATAGTACAGGGTGCTAATACAGGGATTGCTAATCAAGAGTCCTGGAGTGCAAAGTACAAGTGCAGAGTACAGGGTGGCTATCACCATAGAATGAGTGCAAGGTACAGGTCTACACGGAGTACGGAGTGCAAGGAAAGTCACAGGGTGCTATCACAGAGTACTGAGTGGGCAAAGTAAAAGTGCAGAGTACAGGGTGTAATCACATAGCACGGATGCAAGAGTCAGGGTGCTATCAAGAGTAGCGGAGGTGCAGTATGAGGTTGCTATCACAGAGACGGAGGTGGCAAGATACAAAGTGCAAGAGTACAGGGTGGCTCTCACAAGAGTACTGCGTGTAAGATACAAAGTGGGGGCTAATGTTACAGGTGCTATCACAGAGTACTGAGTGCCAGAGTACAATGGGGGCAAGCGTACAGAGTGGCCATCACAGCGTACGGAGTGGCAGAGTAAAGGGTGCTATCATAGAGTAACGAGGGCAAGAGTACAGTGGCAAAGAGTAAAGGGGTGGGGCTAAGCAGCAGATTACTGAGTGGCAGAAAGACAATGCAAAGAGAAAAGGTGCTAGCAACATAGTCTTGTGCATAGTACAAGGGTGGCTTCACAGAGTAGCTAATGCAATAGTACAGGGTGGGTATCAAGAGTATGAGGCAAGAGTAGCTATGCGAAAAGTAAAGGGTGCCTATCAGTACTGAGTGCAAGATAAGGGTGACTACCACAGAGTACGGAGTGCAAGAAGTAACAAGTGCAAGAGTAGGGTGGCTATCACATAGTACCTGAGTGCAGGTACAGGGTGCTATCAGCAGATACTGAGTCAAGAAGTGTGCCAAAGTACATGTGGTCGATCCAGAGTACTGATTGCAAGAGTAGCAGGGTGCTAGCACAGAGTCTGCGTGCAAGAGTAAAATGCTAGAGTACAGGGTGTTATCGAGTACTGATTGCACGAAGTACATGGTCATCACAGAGCACTGAGTGCAAGATTACAAGAGTGCCATAAGTACAGGGTGCTATACACAGAGTACTGAGGGAAAGAGTACGGGCTATCACAGAGTACTGTTGGCAATAGGACCAGTGCAACAACAGGGTGACTATCACAGGTAGCGAAGTGCAAGAGTGCAAATAGCAAGAGTACAGGGGGGCTATCACAGAGTGACTGTTTGCAAGAGTACAAAGTGCAAAGTACAGGGTGCCTATCACGAGTACTGAAGTGCAAGAGTAACAAAGTGCAAGCAGTACAGGTGGGTATCACAGATCTGAGTGCAGAGAATTACAGGACGCCTATCACAGAGTACTGAGTGGGCAAGAGTAGCAAAGTGGCTAATACGGGGTGCTTATCACAGAGTACAAGAGGTGCAAGGCAGTACAAAGTGGCAATGAGTACAGGGTTGGCTATCAGCAGAAGTACTGAGTGGCAAGAGTACAAAGTGCAGAAGATAGCAAAGGTGCGTATCACAGAGTACTGAGTGCAAGAGTACAAGTTCAGAGTCAAGGTCTATCACAGATTGAGTGCAAGTCAGGGTGGGCTAGAGTACCAGGTGTTTGTATCAGTCACAGAGTACTGGATGCAAGAGTACCAAAGGAGATACAGGGTGCTTCACAGTGTACTGAGTGCAAAGAGTAGCCGGGTTCGATTACACAGAGTCCTGATTGCAAGATACAAAAGTCGAGAGTAGCATGGTGCATCACGAGTACTGAGGGCAAGATACAGGGTGGCTATCACGAGTCTGAATGCAAGAGTAGTCAAAGTGAAAGATACAGGATGCTATCACGAGTACTGAGTGCAGAGTACAAAGGGCAAAGTAGGGGTGTCTATCACGAGTTCTGAGTGCAAGACGACAATTCAAGAGTAAGGGTGCTATCACAGAGTCTTGAGTGAAGAGTCAAGTGCAAGAGTCAGGGTGCTATACAGAATACTGAGTGCAGAGAACAGGGTGCTACACAGAGGACTGATGGGCAAGAGTACAAAGTGCTAGAGTACAGGGTTCTATCACAGAGTCGATGGCAAGAGACAAGTGCATGAGTTCGGGTGCTATCCAGAGTACTGGGTGGTCAAGATACAAAGTGAAGAGTAGCAGGTGCTTGTCACAGAGTACTGTGCAAGAGTACAAAGTGAAGAAGTACAGGGTGCTTCACAGAGTACGGAGTGCAAGAGTAAAAGTGCAAGAGTCAGGGTGTTTATTTATCACAGAGTCAGCTGAGTGCAAGAGTACAAACTGAAAGAGTAAAGATTGCTATCACAGAGTACCTGAGTGCAAGAGTCATGCCAGAGTAATGTGGGCTATCACAGAGTCGGAGTGAATAGTAACAGGGTGCTAAGTACAGGGTGCGGTCACAGATTAGCACAGAGTGCAAGAGTACAAAGTGCAAGAGTACAGGGTGCTAAATCCATAGTACTGAGTGCAGAGTAAAAGGATGCTATCCAGAGTACGGATCAAGATTAGGGGGCTTATCCAGAGTACTGAGTGAAAGGTACACAGGCCTAATAGTACGGGTGCTATCACGATTACATGAGGTGGCAAGATACAGGTGCATATCACAGAGTACTGAGTGCAAGAAGTTACAAAAGTGCAAGAGTACAGGGTGCAATCACAAAAGATGAAGTTGCAAGATTAAAAGTCTAAAGGACAGGGTGCTATCACAGAGGAATGAGGGCAAGAGTAACAATTGGCAAGAGTAACAGAGTGCGCATCACAGCGTACTGATAGGCAAGGAGTACAGGGTGTATCATAGATACGGAATTGCAGATACAATGGGGCAAGAGTACAGGGTCTATCACAGAGTACTGAGTGCAAGTACTAAGTGGCAAGAGAACACGGGTGCTATCACAGAGTTCTAAGTCAAGAGTACAGGGTGCTATACACAAGTAATAAGTGAAGAGTACAGGTGGCGTCACAGAGTACATGAGTGCAAGGAGTACGAATGGCAAAGTACAGGGTGCAAGCACAGGTACTGAGTGCAAAGTACAGGGTGCTACCAACAGAGTAATGAGTGCAAGAGTAAAAATTGCAAGTAGCAGGGTTGCTATCACAATACTGAGTGGCAAGAGTATCGGGTGCTTCACGAGTACTGAGTGCAAGAGTCAAGTTGGCAAGAGTACAGGATGCTATCACAGAGTACTGAGTGCAAGAGTACAAAGTGCAGAGTACAGGGTGAGATCACCGAGTACGGAGTGCAGTTACAAAGTGGCAAGAGTAACATGGTGCTTTCCACAAAGTACTGGTGGCAAGAGTCAGCCGGGGGCTATCAGAAGGTAACTAGTGCAGAAGTACGGGTGCTATAATGATCTGAGTGGCAAGATTCAAAGTGGCAATGATAAAGGGTGCTACCACAGAGTACTGAGTTGAAGATCATGTGCAAGAAACAGGGCGTCACGGAGTAGCTGAGTGCAAGATTACAGGGTGCTATCACAGAGGACTAAGTCAAGAGTAAAGGTGCTGCATAGAGTCTGAGTGCAAGCGTAATCAAGGGTGATATGCACAAGGACTGAGTAGCAAGAGTACAAAGGGCAGAGTACAGGGTGCTATCAAGAGTACTGAAGGCAAGAGTACAAGGGTGCTATCAGTAGAGTACTGAGTGACAAGAGTACAGGTGCTATCAGAGAGTACTGAGGGCAAAGATACAAAGTGGCAGAGTAAGGGTGCTACCACAGAGTACTGAGGGCAAGAAGTACGAGTGGCAAGAGAACAGGGCTATCACGGAGTACAAAGTGCAAGATTACAGGGTGAATCACAAGTACTAGTGCAAGAGACAGGGGTGCTATCACAAGTACTGATGCAAGAGTACAGGGTGCTATACAGAGTACTGAGGCAAGAAGTCAGTGCAAGAGTGAAGGGTGTCGATACAGAGTAGCTGATTGCAAAGAGTACAGTGCTATCACAAGTACTGATGCAAGAGTTACAAGGGCTGAGAGTAGGGCAGGGTGGTATCAAAGAGTACTGAGTGCCAAGAGTACAGGGTGCTCATCGGTCAGAGTACTGAAGTTGCAAAGTACAAAGTGCAAGAGTAAAGCGGTGCTATCCAGAGTACTGATTGAAAGAGTACGGGTGCTATCACAGAGTACTGAGTGCAAGAAGTACCAGTGGCAATAGTACAGGGTTCTATCCACACACAGAGTACTGATTGGAAAAACAAAAACAAGAGTACAAAGTGGCAAGAGTACAGGTGCTATACAGAGTACTCGTGTGCGAGTACAGTGCAATAGTATGCATAGGCGGTCTATCACAGAGTAGCTGCGTGGCAAGATCAAAAGTGGCAAGAGTAAAAGGGTGGTATACAGATTAATGAGTGCAAGAGTAGTCAGACGGCATCAAGAGTCTGAGTGGCAAGAAGTACAGACAAAGTGCTAGAGTCGGGTGGCTATCACAGATAGAGAGTGCGAGTAAAAAGTGCATGAGTACAGGGTGCTATCACAAGAGTAACTGAGTGGGCAAAGAGTACAAGTTGGCAAAGTACATGTGCTATCACGACGTACTGAGTGCAGATATACAAGTTCAGATCAGGTGCTATCACGAGTACGAGTGCAAGAGTAGGGGCTAAGATACGGGTGATTATCACAGAGTACTGATGCAGAGTACAAAGTGCAAGAGTACAGGGTGCTATCACTTGGTCTGAGTTGCAAGAGTACGGGTTCTATCACGAAGTACGGAGTGCAAGTAAACAGTGCGAGTAGCATGGTGGCAATCACAGAGTACTGAGGTGGCACGATACAGGTGCTATCACAGAGTACTGAGGGGCAAGAGTACAAAGTAGAAGAGAGTACAGGCTGCTTCACAGAGTCTGAGTGCAAGAGTACAAAGTGCAAGAGTATGCGGGGTGCTATCACAGAGTACTTGGTGCAAACTACAGTGCAAGAGTAGCGGGTGGGGCTATCACAGAGAACTGTGTGAAAGAGTACAAGTGCAAGGATATCGGGTGCTCTCACAGAAACTGATGGCAAGAGACAGGGTGGCTATCACAGCGTACTGATGGCAAAGAGTACAAATGCGAGTACAGTGCTATCACAGATACAGAGTGCAAGAGACAAAGTGGCATGAGTTCAGGGTGCTATCACAGAGTACTGAGTGGCAGAATACAAAGTGGCAAGAGTAAAGTTGTGCTATCACAGAGTAAGGAGTGCAAGAGTATCAGTCAGAGTAGAAGGGTGCTATCATCGAGTTACTGAGTGGCAAGAGTAAAATGCAAGAGTACAGGTTTTATCACAGAGTACTGAGTGCAAGAGTACAAACTGAAAATAGGCAGGATGCTAGCAAACAGAGTACTGCGGCAGATACGAAAGTGCCAGAGTACAGGTGGCTATCAGAGTACTGAGTGCAATAGTACGGGTGGAGAGGACAGGGTGCTATCACAGAAGTACTGGAGTGAAGAGTACAAAGATGCAAGAGTAGAAACAGCAGGTGCTATCACATAGTAACTGAGTCAAGATCGGGTGCTATCATACAGAGTACGGAGTGGGCAAGAGTACAGGTGTATCACAAGTACTGAGGCAAGAGTACCAGTGCCCAGAGTACATACGGGTGCTATCACATAGTACTGAGTGCAGAGTTAAAAGGGTGCTAATCACAGAGTAACGAGAGTGCAGAAGGACAGGGTGCTATCACAGATACGGAGTGCAAGAGTACAAGTGCAAAGAGGACAGGTAGCTATAACAGAGTACTGAGTGTAAAGATTACAGTGTAATTACAAGGGTGCTATCACAGAAGTCTGAGTGCCAGAGGTATCAAATTGCAGAGAGCAGAGTCCATCACATCGTACGGAGTGCAAGAGTAAAGGGTGCTATCAGAGAGTACGGAGTGCAAGTAAAAGTGGCAAGAGTACAGGGTGTATCACAGCGTCGGAGTGCAGAGTAATAAGTGGCAAGAGAACAGGTGGCTATCACAGATTCCTAAGTGCAAAGAGTACACAGGGTGGCTATCACAGAGTACTAAGTGGCAAGAGTACAGGGGGTGGTAATCACAGAGTACTGAGTGCAAGAGTAACTAAGTGCAAAAGTACAGGGTGCTATCACAGATACATGAGTGCAAGAGTACGGTCTACCACAGAGTACGTGGTGCAAGAGTACAAAGTGGGAAAGAGTGACAGGTGCTCTATCGGCACAGAGTACTTGGAGTGCAAGAGTACATGGGTGCTATCACGAGTAACTGAGTGCTAGCGTACAAAGTGCAAGAGTACAGAGTGGCTAATCACAGAGTACTGAGTGCAAGAGTACGGGTGACTATCCAGATACTGAGCAAGAGTATAAGAGCAAAGTGCTAAGAGTAACAGGGGATGGTATCCCAGAGTACTGAGTGCAGAGTACAGTTGCTATCACAGAAGTACTGATGCAAGAGTACAACGTGCAGAGTAAAGGGTGCGATCACAGAGTCTGAAGTGAGAGTAGCAGGGGTGCTATCAAAGAGTACTGAGTGGCAAGAGATATACTCAGGGCAAGAGTAAAGGGTGCTATCACGAGTACGATGCAGAGTAGCCAGTGGCAAGAGTACAGGGTGCTATCACAGAGTACTGTGTGCAAGAGTACAAAGGTGGCAAGATAGCGGGGGCATCACAGAGGACGGATGGCAAGAGGACAGAGTGAAAGTATTACAGGGTGGTAATCACAGATACTGAGGTCAGAGTACAGGACGATATCACAGAGTACTGAGTGCAAGAGTACAGGGTGCTAGAGTACAGGGTGCTATCACAGAGTACAGAGTCCCGAGTACAAAGTAAGGGGCGAGTACAGTGCGAGCACAGAGTACTGAGTGCAAGAGTACAAAGTGCAAGAGTACAAGGTGCTATCACAGAGTACTGAGTGCAAGAGTACAAAGTTCAAGAGTACAAGGTGCTATCACAGAGTACTGAGTGCAAGAGTACAAAGGTGCATGAGTTCATGTGTTATCACATATTACGAGTGCAAGAGTACAAAGTGGCAAGAGTATTACAGGAGTTCTATCAGCTCACTTGTTACTGAGTGCAAGAGTACAGGGTGCTATCACAGAGTACTGAGTGCAAGAGTACAAAGTGCAAGAGTACAGGGTGCAATCACAGAGTACTGAGTGCAAGAGTACAGGGTGCTATCACAGAGTACTGAGTGCAAGAGTACAAAGTGAAAGAGTACAGGATGCTATCACAGATCGGAGTCAAGACTACAAAGGGGCAAGAGGGAAGGGTGCTAGCACAGAGTCTGAGTGCAAGACGACAAAGTGCAAGAGTAACAGTGGCTATCACAGAGTACATAGAAGTGAAAGAGTACAAATGCAAATACAGTTGCTATCACAGAACTCGATGCAAAGCGGTGCTATCACAGAGTACTGAGTGCAAGAGTACAAAGTGCTAGAGTACAGGGTGCTATCACAGAGTACAGAGTGCAAGAGTACAAAGTGCATGAGTTCAGGGTGCTATCACAGAGTACTAGAGTGGCAGAAGACAAAAGTGGCAAGAGTACGGTGCTATCAAGAGTACTGAGTGCAAGGTCAATGCAAGAGTACAGGTGGCTACACGAGCACTGAGTGCAAGATTAAAAGTCGAGTACAGGGTTTTAATTACAGAATATGAAGTGCAAGAAGTACCAACTGGAAAGAGTACAGGAATGCTAGCCAGAGTAACTGAGGCAAGAGGTACGAAGATGCCAGAGTACAGGGTGCTATCACAGAGTACGGAGTGCAAGAGTACAGGGTGCTATCACAGAGTACTGAGTGCAAGAGTACAAAGTGCTAGAGTACAGGGTGCTATAGCACAGAGTCGGAGTGCCAAGAGTACACAGGTGCTAATCACAGAGTACTGAGTGCAAGAGTACAAAGTGCAGAGTAAAAGGATGCTATCCAGGAGTACTGAGTGTAAGAGTACAATGGCAGAAGTAACATGGTGCTAATCAACGAGTAAAACTTGAGTGCACGAGTACAAAGTGCAAGAGTACAGGTGGCTATTCACAGAGTACGAGAGCAGAGTAAACAGGGTGCTAATCACAGAGTACTTAGTCAAGAGTAAGGCGATCATAGATTAAGTGAGTGCAAGAGTAAACAAAAGTGCAAGGAGTAAACCAGGGTGCTACACAAGAAGTCTGATGGCAAGAAGTACAATATGGGCAAGAGAACAGGGTGCTAATTACGAAGTCTGAGTGCAAGATTACAGAAGTGCTATCACAAGAGTAACTAAGTGCAAGAAGAACAGGGTGCTATCATAGAGAACTGAAAAAGTCCGAGTACAGGTGCTATCATAGAGTAACGGAAGTATCAAAGAGATACAAGTGGCAAGAGTACAAGGTGCCTACCAGAGTACTGAGTGCAAGAGTACAGAGTGCAAGAGAACAGGGTGCTATCACAGAGTACTGAGTGCAAGATTACAGGGTGCTATCAAAGAGTCCATGATTGGGCAAGATACAAAGTGGCACAGTACAGGGTGGCAATCAAGAGTATGAGTGCCAAGAGTACGGGGGCTTCACAGAGTACGAGTGCAAGAGTACAAAGTTGTAGAGTACGGTGCTATTCACAGAGTACGTGCAAGAGTACAAGGTGGGGCATGAGTTCAGGGTGCCTATCACAGATACTGAGTGCAGCGTAACAAAGTGCCAAAGAGTAAACAGGGTAGCGATCACAAAGTATGGACGTGCAAGAGTACAAATGAAGAGTACAGGGTGCTATCACATGTACTGAGTGCAAGAGACGGTGCCTAGCACAGAGGACTGAGTGCAAGAGTACGAGTGACAGAGTTAACAAGGTGCTATCCCAGAGTACTGAGGCAAAAGAGGACGGGTGGCTATCCTCAGAGTAACTGGAGTGGCAAAGAAAGTAAAAGTTGCAAGAGAAACAGAAATGCCATCAAAGAGTCTAAAGTGGCAAGAGTACAAAGTGCAAGAGTACAGGGTGGCTACACAGAGGAAATGAGTGCACAAGACAACAAAGTGGCAAAGACAGGGTCTAATCCACAGAGTACTGAGTGCAAGAGTTACAAGTGCAAGAAGAACAGGTGCGTATCAATCACAGAATACTGAGTGCAAGTGTACAAGGGTTTGCTTCAACAGAAACTGATGCAAGAGTACAAAGTGCTAGAGTAACAGGTGCTATCACGAGTAACAGAGTGCAAGGAGTCAAAGTGCAATGAGGTTCAAGGGTGCCTATCAACAGAGTAAATGTGAATAATACAAGTGCAAGAGTACAGGGTGCCGATCACCGAGTAACTGCGTGCAAAGTACAAGTGCAAGATAACGGGTGCTATCCAAACAAATCACAGGTAACTGTGTGGCAAGAGTACAAATGGCAATAGTCAGGTGCAATCACAGAGAAAACTGAGTGCAATAGTACAAAGTGTCAAGAGACACGGGTGCTATCACAGAAAGTACAGAGTGCAGATACAAATGCATGAGTACAGGGTGCTATCACAGAGGCTGAGTGCAAGAAGGTACAGGGTCTTAAGGACAGGTGTTATCACAGAGTACTGAGTGCAAAGAGTACAAAAGTGCAAGAGTAAAGGGTGCGAGATCACAGTGTAACTGGTGCAGAGTACAGGGTGGCTGATCCAGAGTAACTGAGTGGCAAGAGTAAACAAAGTGGAAAGAGTAAAAAGGGTGGCAATCAAGAAAAGTACTGAGTGGCAAGAGTAACAATGTGCTATACACAGAGTACTGTGGCAAGAAGTACAAGTGAAAGAGTACAGGAATGCTAATCAACATCAACAGAGACAAGGTACAAGTGCAAGAGTACGGGTGTATCACAGCGTACCTGAGTGCAGAGTCCAGGTGCTATCAAGAGTACTGAGTGCAGGGTTACAAATGCTAGAGTACAGGGGGTGTTACACAGAGACAGAGTGCAGAGTCAAAGTGCATGTGTAAGGGTGCGATCCACAGCGTACTGAGTGCAAGAGTACCAAAGGGCAAGAGTACAGGGTGCTATCACGAGTACTGCGTGCAAGATTTACAGGGTGCTATCACAGAGAGTAATAAGTTGCAAGAGTACAGGGTGTGCCTTACCCAGGTACTCACCGCGTGCAAGATTACAGGGTGCTATTACAGAGTACTAAGTGCAAGAGTACAGGGTGCTATCACAGAGTACTTAGTGCAAGAGTACAGGGTGCTATCACAGAGTACTGAGTGCAAGAGTACAGGGTGCTATCACAGAGTACGGAGTGCAAGAGTACAAAGTGCAAGAGTACAGGGGGTGCTATTACATTGCTACGAGTTGCAGAGTACAAGGTTGCTATCACAGAGCAGTATGAGTGCAAGAGTACAAAGTGCAAGGAGTACAGGGTGCTATACTGAGTATGCGTGCACGAGTACAGGGTGCTATCACAGAGTCTGTGTGCAGGATGTACACGTGCAAGAGTACAGGGTGCTATCAACAGAGTAATGAGTTGCAGGAGTACAAGTGCAAGAGGTCCAGGGGTATCACGATACTGTGTGCAAGAGTAAAAAAGTGCAAAGAGTACAGGGTGCTAGCACAGAGTATGAGTGCAAGAGTACAAAGTGCAAAGAGTACAGGGTGGTATCACAGCAAGTACTGAGGCAAAGAGTACAGGTGCATCACAGAGACTTGTGTGGAGTGCCCGGGTACACAAAGTGCTAGAGTTCCAGGGTGCTATCACAGAGTACAGAGTGCAAGAGTACAAAGTGCATGAGTACAGGCTATCAAAGGTATGAGTGCAAGGTACAAAGTGCAAGAGTACAAGGTGGATCACGAGTACGAGTGCAAGAGTACCAAAGTGCAAGAGACAAGGTGCTATCACAGAGTCTGAGGGAAAGCGTACAGGGTGCTAGAGTACAGGGTGTATCACAGCGTACTGAGTGCAGAGTCCAAAGTGGCATGGCAAGATACAGGGTGGCTTTAACCATTGTACTGAGTCAAGAGTAGGGTGCGTATCACAGAGTACTGAGCTGCAAGAGTACAAGTGAAGAGACAGGTGCAATCACAGGAGCACTGAGTGCAAGAAAAGACCCCCCCCCCCCCCCAAAAGGGTGCTATCACAGAGTACTGAGTGCAAGAGTACAAAGTGCAAGAGTACAGGATGCTATCACAGAGTACTGAGTGCAAGAGTACAAAGTGCAAGAGTACAGGGTGCTATCACAGAGTACTGAGTGCAAGAGTACAAATTGCAAGAGTACAGGTGCTATCACAGAGTACTGAGTGCAAGAGTACAAAGTGCAAGAGTACAAGGAGCTATCACAGAGTACTGAGTGCAAGAGTACAGGGTGCTATCACAGAGTACTGAGTGCAAGAGTACAAAGTGCAAGAGTACAGGTGCTATCACAGAGTACTGAGTGCCAGAGTACAGATGGCATCAAGAGTACTGGGTGCATGAGTACGATTTGCAAGAGTACAGATGCTTTCACAGAGTACTGAGTGCAAGAGTACAAAGTGCAAGAGTACAGGGTGCTATTACAGAGTACTGAGTGCAAGAGTACAAAGTGCTAGAGTACAGGGTGCTATCACAGAGTACTGAGTGCAAGAGTACAAAGTGCAAGAGTACAGGGTGCTATCACAGAGTACTGAGTGCAAGAGTACAAAGTGCAAGAGGACGGGTGCTATACAGAGTGATGAGTGCAAAGTACAGGGTGCTATCAAGGTTACTGAGTGCAAGAGTACAAGTGCTAGACTACGGGTGCTATCACAGCGTACAGAGGTGAAGAGTACAAAGTGCATGAGTAAAGGTGCTATCACAGAGTCATGAGTGCAAGTGTACCAAGTGCCAAGAGTACAGGTGGTATCACAGAGTACTGAGTGCAAGAAAGGAGTACAGGGTGCTATCACAGAGTACTGAGTGCAGGGTTACGGTACAAAGTGTAGAGTACAGGGTGCTCTCACAGAGTTACAGAGTGTCAAGAGTACAAGTGAATGAGTACAGGGTGCTACACGAGTACTGGTGCAAGAGTACAAAGTGCAAGAGTTAAAAGGTGCTATCAACAGAGTACTGAGTGCAAGAGTACAAAGGCAAAGTAACAAGGTGCTATCACAGAGTAGGGGTGAGAGACGGTGCGAGAGTACAGGGGTTACACAGAGTACTGAGTGCAAGGTACAAAGTGCAAGATTACAGGGTGACTATTAATTCTTGTATGCGTGCACGAGGACGGTGCTATAAGATACTGCGGAAAGAGCAAAGGGCAAGGAGTACAGGGTGCAATCACAGAGCACTGAGTGCAAGAGAACAGGGTGCTATCACAGAGTACTGAGTGCAAGAGTACAAAGTGCATGAGTACAGATGACTATCACAGAGTAGTCTGAGTGCAAGAGTACAAGTGCAAGAGACGGGATGCTATCACAGAGTTACCTGAGTGCAAGAGTACAAATGAAAGAGTACAATACTGGGCAAGAGTACAAAGTTCAAGAGTACAAGGTGCTATCACAGAGTACTGAGTGCAAGAGTACAAAGTGCAAGAGTACAGGGTGCTATCACAGAGTACTGGGTGCAAGAGTACAAAGTGCAAGAGTACAGGGTGCTATCACAGAGTACTGAGTGCAAGAGTACAGGGTGCATCATAGAGTCTGAGTGCAAGAGTACAAGTGCAGAGTACAGGGTGCTGTAACCAAGATATGAGTGCACGAGTACAAAGTTGCAAGAGAACAGGGGCTATCCCAGAGTACTGAGTGAAGTTTACAAGGGGTTGCTATAACAGAGTACTAAGTGCAAGAGTACAGGTCTATCACAGAGTATGAGGGCAAGAGTACTAGTGAAAAAGGACAAGGTGCTATCCACAAGAGTACGGAGTGCAAGAGACAGGGTGCTATCACAGGGACGAGTGCAAGAGACAAAGTGCAAGAGTACGGTGCATCACAGAGTACTGAGTGCAAGAGTACAAAGTGAAGAGTTAAAGGGTGCGATCATGAGTACTGAGGCAAGAGTACCGGGTGCATCACGAGTACTGAGTGCAAGAGTACAAAGTGCTAGAGTAAGGGGCGTCACAGAGTACAGAGTGCAAGGAGTAAAAAGTGCATGGTACAGGTGCTATCTACAGAGTTCTGAGTGCAAGAGTCCAATTGCAAGAGTACCAACGGTGGCTATCACGAGTTACTGAGGCAAGAGTACAAAGTGCAAGATACAAGGGTGCTATAACAGAGTCTGAGTGGGCAAGAGTTACAGGGGCTAGAGTAAGGGTGCCTATCAAAGAGTACCTGAGTGCAAGAGTACAAAGTGCAAGAGTACAGGGTGATATCACATTGTACTGAGTGCATAGTGTACACGGTGCCTATACCGGAGTACTGCGTGGAAAGCGTACAAAGTGCAACGAGTACGGGTGTATCAAAGAGTACTGAGTGCAAGAGTACAACGTGCACGAGTACAGGGTGCTATCACAGAAGTACGGAGCGCAAGAGTTAAAGGGTGCTAATCACAGAGTACTGAGTGCAAGAGTACAAAGTGCAAGAGTACAGGATGCTATCACAGAGTACTGAGTGCAAGAGTACAAAGTGCAAGAGTAAAGGGCTATCACATGTATGGGTGGCAAATTACAAAGTGCAGAGTAAGGTTCTATCACAGAGTACTAGTGCCAAGAGTCCAGGGTGGCTATCAAAAGTAATGAGTGCAAGGAGTACAAAGTGCAGAGTACAGGGAGCTATCACGAGGACTGAGTGAAGAGTACAAAAGTCAAGAGTTACAAGGTAATACTTACAAAGTAATGAGGCAAGAGTACAGGGTGCTAGAGTACAGGGTGCTATCACAGAGTACTGAGTGCAAGAGTACAAAGTGCAAAGAGAAGGGTGCCTACACAGATTATGAGTGAAAGAGTACAAAGCTGCCAAGAGTCCAAGGTGCTATAACAGAGTATGGTGCAAGGGGGGGGAGTACAAAGATATGAAGAGTACAAGGTGCTATCAAAGATACTGAGTGCACGGTACAGGGTTGCTAGAGTACGGGGGCTATCACAGAGTATGAGTGCAAGAGTACAAAGTCGCAAAGTACAGGTTGCTATCACGAGTACTGCGTGCAAGAGTACAAGTGCACGAGTACAAGGTGCTATCACCAGAGTACTGATGCAAGAGTACGGTGATAGGTACAGGGTGCTATCACAAGAGTTACTGAGTGCAGTGCAAGCGACAGGGTGTGATAAATGTACAGGGTGCTATCAACAGAGTATGAGTGCAAGAGTTAAAGGTGCTTATCACAGAGAGTACTGAGTGTGCAAGAGTACAAAGTGCAAGAGTACAGGGTGCTATCAGAGTACTGAGTGCAAGAGTACAGGGTGCTATCACAGAGTACTGAGTGCAAGAGTACAAAGTGCTAGAGTACAGGGTGCTATCACAGAGTACTGAGTGCAAGAGTACAAAGTGCTAGAGTACAGGGTGCTATCACAGAGTACTGAGTGCAAGAGTACAAAGTGCAAGAGTACAACGGTGCTTGCTCTCACAGAACGAGTACTTGAAGGCAAGAAAGAGTACAGGGTGCTAATGTACAGGGTGCTATCACAGAGTACTGAGTGCAAGAGTACAAAGTGCAAGAGTACAGGGTGCTATCACAGATCACTGAGTGCAAGAGTACAGGGTGCTATCACCAGAGTACTGAGTGCAAGAGTACAGTGTGTGCTATCACAGAGTACTGAGTGCAAGCGTCCAACAGTGCTAGGCGTAAGGGTGCTATCACAGAGTACTGAGTGCAAGAGTACAAAGTGCAAGAGTACAGGGTGCTATCACAGAGTACTGAGTGCAAGAGTACAAAGTGCAAGAGTACAAGGTGCTATCACAGAGTACTGAGTGCAAGAGTACAAATTGCAAGAGTACAAGGTGCTATCACAGAGTACTGAGTGCAAGAGTACAGGGTGCTAGAGTACAGGGTGCTATCACAGAGTACTGAGTGCAAGAGTACAAGTGCAAGAGTACAGGGTGCTATCACAGATCACTGAAGTGCAAGAGTACAGGGTGCTATCACAGAGTACGGAGTGCAAGAGTACAGGGTGCTATCACAGAGTACTGAGTGCAAGAGTACAAAGTGCAAGAGTACAGGGTTGCTTTTTATAACCCGAGTACTGAGTGCAAGAGTACAGGGTGCTATCACAGAGTACTGAGTGCAAGAGTACAAAGTGCTAGAGTACAGGGGGCTATCACAGAGTACTGAGTGCAAGAGTACAAAGTGCTAGAGTACAGAGGTGCCTATACAGAGAGTACGAGTGCAAGAGACAAAGTGCAAGGTACCAGGGTGCTATTCCCCAGAGTACTGAGATGAAAGAGTACAGGGTGCTATCACAGGAGTACTGAGTGCAAGAGTACGGGGGGGTGCTATCCAAGAGTAGTAATGAGTGCAAGAGTACTAAGTGCAAGAGTACAGGGTGCTATCACAGAGTACGGAATGCAAGAGTACAGGGTGCCATCATAGAGTACTGAGTGCAAGAGTACAAAGTGCAAGAGTACAGGGTGCTATCACAGGTCTGGTGCCAAGAGTACAAAGGGCACGCAGTACAGGGTGCTATCACGAGTTACTGAGTTCTAAGAGTACCAGTGCAAGAGTACAAGGTGCTATCACAGCAGTATGCGTGCAAGAGTACAACGTGCCACGGAGTACAAGGTGCTATCACAGGTAGTAATGAGGTGCAGAGTACAGGGTGCTAGAGTACAGGGTGCTCTCCCCGCGTCTGGTGCCGCGTCCCCAGTGGCCGGTCCCGGGTGCTCTCCCCGCGTCCTGCGTGCCCGAGTCCCGGGTGCTCTCCCGCGCCGAGTCTGCGGGTCCCGGTCCCCCGTGCTCGCGTCCAGGGTGTCTCCCCGAGTCTGCGTTGCCCCCCCCGTCCCCCGTGCCCCGAGTTCCCGGGTGTCCCTGTATAGGCCTCGACGTGCAAGAGGACACCGTGCCAAGAGTCCAGGTGCTACCACCCGAGTCCTGAGTGCAAGAGTACCCACAGTGCACGGAGACCGGTGCAGTCTCCAGGAGTGCTGCGTGCCCGCGTCCCCGGGTTCTCCCGCGTACTGATGTTGCACGAGTCCCAGTGCTCGGGTACAAGGGTGCTGTCCCAGCGTACCAGCGTGCAAGGCTATCAAAGGTGCGGCAGGGTGCCATGTCTCCGCCGTCCTGCGTGCTCAGCGTCCGCCTTGCCCACGCGTCCACGGGTGCTATCACAGCGGAACTGAGGCCAGCGTCCCCCCCGTGCCAGCGTACCGAGTCGCGACTCACAGCGGCCTGCGTGCCCGGATGTACCGGAGTGTTTCGGGCGTTTACCGGGTGCTCATCCCCAGAGTACTGCGGTGCAGAGTTACCCAGTGCCCGCGTACCGGGTGCTATCACAGCGCCTGCGTGGCAAGAGTACAGAGGGGCTGCCGCCCGCGTCCTGCGTGCAAGAGTACACAGTGCCGGAGTACAGGGGTGCATCCCAGCGTACTGGGGCACGAGTACAGAGGGTGTTCCAGAGTATGAGATGCTGAGTACGGACACCAAGTGCCAGAGTGGGCCGTAAGGGTGCTATCCCAGCGCCTGCGTGCAAGATACTGAGGCAAGCGTACCAGATGCTACCCCGATCTGCAGGCCGCGTACCCAGTGCCCAGCGTCTCAGGGTGCCTCTCCGAGTCCTGCGTGCAAGAGTCACCCAGTGCAACGCGCCCGGGTGTTTTCACAGCGTCCTGATGCAAGAGTAAAAAGGCCAGAGTACAGGGTGCTCTCCCAGCGACTGCGTGCCCACTAGGTTACCAAGTGCAGGTACGGGTTGCTACACCAGAGTGATGAGTGCACGAGGACCGGGTGCTATCACAGCGTACGAGATGCAGCGTAAAAGTGCTGACGGTCCCGGGTTGCTCCACCGAGTACGAGTGGCCAGCGTACCACGTGCCTGGGCCCAGGGGCTCTCCCCAGAGTACAGTACAGAGTGCCGAGTTACAAATTGCACGAGTAACCCGGTGCTCTCACAGCAGTACTGAGTGCCCGGTCCCCCGTGAAAGGTACAAGTAGTATCACCGCGTACTGCTTGCAAGAGTCCTCCGAGGTTGTAGAGTAAGGGTGTGCTACAAGAGTACTGAGATGCAAGAGTACCAAGTGCACGATACCGGGTGCTCTCAATTGTACTGCGTGCCCGAGTCCGGGTGCTATCCACAGAGTCCTGACGTGCAGCCGTTACCCCAGTCCAAGGTCCAGGGTGCTCTCACGAGTCCTGAGGCCCTCGTTACAGGGTCGTGCTCTCACAGCGTATGAGTACAGAGTCCACGTGCCCGAGTCCCGGATGCTCTCACCGGTACTGAGTGCAAGGTGACGGGTGCTATCCAGAGTCTGCGTGCCCGATACACCCGTGCCAAGAGTACCGGGTGTATCCAGCGTATGCGGCCCCGCGTCCAGGGTGCGCTCCCAGAGTGCTGAGTGCCCGCGTACCACGTGTAGAGTACCGGGTGGATCCCCAGGTACCGAGTGCCCGCGTACAAGTGCCTGGTAGGTGCTATACCGAGTACTGCGTGCAAGGTTAACCAGGTGCTATCACAAGAGTCCTGCGGGCCCGGTCCCCCGTTCACGATACAAGGTGCTATCACAGAGTAGAGTGCCCAGCTTCGTTCAGGGTTGCAGTCCGGCGTGCCAGCGTCCAGGGTGCTAGCCCGCGTCGCTGCGTGCCCTAAGATTCCACCGTGCGCGCGTACCGGGTGCTATCTTCGAGTGATGAGTGCAAGCGTGCCAGGGTGCTCTCACCGCGTCTCGTGCCGACGTCCCCGTGCCACGCGCCCGGGTGCTACCCCGGCGTTATGCGTGCACGCGTACCCGTGTCTGCGTCTAGGGTCTATCCCAGGTCTGCGTGCCCCGGGTACCAAGTGCAAGAGTACAGGGTGCCTCTCCCGGTCCTGGGTGCAGAGTCCACGTGCCAGCGAAGTGCTATCCCCTCGAGTCATGCGTGCCGAGTTACAGAGGTACTCTCCCAGCGTACTGCGTGCAGAGCCAAGTGCTAGAGTTTCCCAGGGTGTATCATAGCGTACTGACTGCAAAGCGTACCACGTGCCGCTTCCGGGTTCCCTATCACAGAGTACTGCGCACCGAGTCCCGGGTACTACGACCGGGTATGCGTCCCGAGCCGGGGTGTCCCCCGAGTACTGCGTGCCAGGCGTACCGGGTGCCCTATCACAGAGTACTGAGTGCCAGAGTCCAAGGTGATATCCAGCGTATGAGGTTGCAGAGTACCGGGTGCTATCCCCCTGTACCTCCTGTGCACGCTTCAGGGTGCTCGCACCGAAGTATGCGTGCACGAGTACAGGGTGTCTCCCCGCGTTCCTGAGTGCAAGCGTACACAGTGCAAGATACAGGTGCTATCCCTAGGAGTAATGCGTGCCCGGTCCAGGGTTCATCACAGAGTATGAGTGCAAGAGTGACCGTGCAGAGTACCTTTGTTCACCGAGTTACTGAGTGCAAGAGTACAACGTGCTAGAGACAGGGCTATCTAGCGTACTGCGTGCAGGCCCCCAGTGCAGGAGTCAGAGGTGCTATCCGGAGTCATGAGTGCCCAGAGTACAGGGTGGCCTATCCAGCGTACGGGGCACGAGTACAGGGTGCTATCACAGCTTCTGCGTGCAAGCGTACTCGTGCCAGAGCCCCGGGTGTCTCCCCAGAGCCGGAGTGCCACGCGTACCGGGTGATACCCCCAGGTACTGCGTGCTAGCGTTCCCCCACGTGCACGAGTCAGGGTGCTATCCCGAGTCGCGTGCCCCCGAGTCCGGTGCTATCACCGAGTCTGCGTGCCCCCGAGTACCCGTGCCCAGAGTGCGGGTGCTCTCACAGCGTTCTGAGCAAGCGTACCGGGGTGATCACAGAGTATTGCGTGCACGCGTCCCCGTGCCGCGTCAGGTTGCTATCCCCGAGACGCGTGCACGCGTCCAACGTGCCAGCGTCAGGGTGCTATCCCACAGGGCGTCTGCGTGCAGGTACAAAAGTGCAAGAGTCCGGGTGCTACAGAGTGATGCGTGCCAAGAGTACAACCTGGCAGAGTCCGGGTGCTATTCAGATAATGCGTGCCAGCGTCCAGGGTCCTCTCCAAGCGTCCTGAGTGCCAAGAGTCCCCCGTGTTAGCGTCAGGGTGCGATCATAGCGTCCTGCGTGCCGCGTCCACCGTGCCGAGCCCCGGTTCTATACAGGTACTGAGTGCAAGAGTCCCCAAGTGCAAGGTCCAGGTTGCTATCCCCCGCGTTATGAGTAATGCCAGAGTACGGGTGCTCCTCCGCGTATGCGTGCCCCGAGTATCCGGGTGCCCTATCCAGGAGCCGCGGGCACCCGTCCAACAGTGCAGCGCCCGGGTGCTATGACAGCGTCCTGCGTGCACGAGTACAGGGTGCTCTCCGAGTCCTGAGGCCCGCGTCCGGGTGCCTCCCAGAGTCCTGAGTGCCCCGAGTACAGGGGTCTCCCCACTGCCTCGTGCCCCGAGCAGGGTGCGCTCACAGACGTATGAGTGCCCGAGTCACGGGTGTATCCCCAGGTATGCGTTGCCCAGCGTACCCAGTGCCGCGTCCAGGTGCCCTATCCGCGTAATGAGTGGTAAGCGGCCTGGGTGCTATCCAAGAGTACTGCGTGCCGAGTACACCGTGCTAGAGTCCAGGGTGCTCTCCCCCCCAGAGTACGGAGTGGCCAGAGTCCACCGGCTAGAGCCAGGTGCTATCCGCGTACGTGGGGGGCACGCCTCACCATGGCACGAGTACCGGGCTATCTCAGGAGTCCTGCGTGCCCGCGTTACGGGGCTCTCCCCGAGTACGGCGTGCACGCGTCCGGGGTCTTCCCCAGTCTGAGTGCCAAGAGTACTAAGTGTCCACGGTACAGGGGCTATCCACCGGTCGGCGTGCCGCGTCCGGGTGCTACCCTCCGCGTAATGCGTGCAAGCGTCCCCAGTGCACGCCCCAGGGTGTCTCCCCCGGGTATGCGTGCCGCGTACAGGGTGTCTCCACCTGCGTATGCGTGCCAGAGTCCCATAGGCACGAGTCAGGTGCTCTCCCAGCCTGCGGCCGACACCGGGTGCTACCAGAGGATTGAGTGACGCGTCCCAGTGCCGATTCCCGGTGCTCTCACCGAGTACTAGTGCCCGCGTCCACCGTTCCCGAGCCAGGGTGCATCAAGAGTACTGAGGCACGCGTACATAGTGCAAGCGTACAGGGTGTCTTCCCAGAGTACGGGCACGCGTCCCAATGCAAGCGTACGGTGCTATCACCGAGAATGAGGGCAAGAGTACAGGGTACGCTCCCCGCGTATGAGGCAAGCTACAACGTGTCGAGGAAGGGTGTATCCTAGAGTATTGAGTGCCCGAGTAACAAAGTGCCAGATCAGGGTCTAACCGAGTTACGGTGCAGAGTACCAAGTGCACGCGTACCCGGGTGCTATACAGAGTATGCGTGCAAGAGGTACCGGGTGCGATCATGAGCCTGGTGCAAGAGTAAGGGT
>JACBWV010000490.1:41510-83837 GCA_013435795.1 Chlamydomonas sp. ICE-L | reverse complement strand
GCACACACACACCAAAACACACTCCTAACATCAAACACCACACATCCACCCCAAAAAAACAACAACAACAGCACCAACAACAACAGCAACAACAACAGCAGCAACAACAACTACAACACCAACCACAACAAGCACAACAACTACAACAACACGACAATGACAGCGACCACAAAAGCTTGCGAGCCCCTGCAACCAGATCGCAAGCTGCATGCATGTAACTAAATGGACATGTAGAAGTAGAATATGCGACCTGCTAGCAAGAATTGCGGCAAATTTGTGCAGTAGTCATCAGAGTCCCACCCAACTACCACCAACACCAACACCAAGGACACCAACACCACCAACACCAACACCACAAAAAACACCAACAACATCAACAAAACTTCCTCCGCCCATCTCCGCCTCTCCATACACACACACTAACACTCACACCATCACCATCCGACATCACATACCTAGAACAAACAACAGAGCAAGAAGAAACAACAACAGCAACAACCAGACAACAACAACAACAACCACAACAACAACAAGCAACTAGCTTTAGCAACACCAACTAATCAACAACAACAACTAAGCAACAACAACAGTAACAACAGACCAACAACAACAACAACAACAACACAACAGCAAGGAACAACAACAACAACCAACAACAACAACAACAAGCAACAACAAAACAACAAAAACAACCAGAGACAACAACAACACAACAACAACAACAATCAACAACAACAACCACAGCCAAGCAACAACAACACAACAACAACAACAACAACTAACAACAAGAAAACACAACAATCAGACAACAACAAACAATCATACAACAAATGAACAACTAACAAACAACAACACAACAACAAACCAACAACAACAACAAAAGAACAACAACAACAAAACAACAACAACAACAACAGACAACAACAACAACAACAACAACAACAACAACAACTACAACAACAACAACATCCCCCAACAACAATAGCAACAGCCACAGCCAACACACGATGCAACAAACAAACAACAACAACAACTAAAACAACAAACAATAGCAACAACAACAGACAACAACAAACAACAGCAAACAGCAGCAACAACAACAGACAACAAGCAACAACAACAACAAATAACAAATCAACAGAAACAACAAAAACAGACAAAAATAACAACAACAACAACCAACAACAGCCAGCAACAACAACTAGCAACAGCCACCAACAACACGAGACAACAACAACTAACAAGCCAACAACACAGCAGCCAAACAACCACACCAATACGTACCACACTTGACTCTGCGTCGCCCCACCCTGAGGCTGGACCTCTGCTGATCTCACACCACACCGCCAGACCACACCAGACCTACGCAATGACTCACGCATTGCAACTCAATCACCTACTCACTCACCCCACTCCACTCCTTGAAATCCCTAGACTATACCAAAGTACCTTCACATGTTCTACACGAGCCAGTCCTGGCCTGGCTATCCCCCTCCCTCACAACACAATCCGCACTCCCCACGCCCCCCCCCCCCCCCCACCCCCCCCCCCACCCCACCAACCCCCCCCCCCCCCCCCACCCCCCCCCACACACACACAACACCCAAGCGTTCCTCCCCAGCTGGCCAATCCTCGGGGGATAGCGATTCCCCCTCCCCCTAACACACACACTCCCCCCCCCCCCACACACCCCCTACACCCCCACACACACACAACACACACAGCACACACAGTGTATCCCTCCCACAGCTAGGACAAAATCCTGGTGCCGCTAATTCCCTCACTCCCTCACAAACACATACGCCACACACACACACCACAACACACACACACACACACACACACACACAGTTCCCTCCACAGCTGAAGCCATATTCCTCGCCGTGGCTATTACCCTCCGTGTCCGCCCCCCACCTCTATCCATGCTGATCATGGACCCCATAGATATGAACGCTCGTCCACCAACCTACCATACTTCTCCCCACCCCACCCACCCACACCCCACAGCACAAACACCCTCCACTACATGTATGTTCCCTCCCCATGCCACGGCCCAGTCCTGGTGGCTATTCACCATCCACCCCCCCCACCCCGCCACCCACACACACACTTCATACCCCCCCCCCACACACACACTCACCCTTCACCCCACCATCCCCACATGGTGCCCTCCCCAGGCCGGCCAGTACCTGCGCTGCCACGATTCCACCCTCCCGAACCCACCCCCACTGTGCCCTGACGTCATGCTTGGCCTGTACCCGATTCTATCCACCTTAGACGTCCCCCCCACACACCACCACCACACACACACAACACACGCACAGTTACCCTCCCCAGCCGGCAGTCCTGGGTGGCTATAGACCTCCTACCCCCCCCCCCCCCCTCCACACACACACACAACACACACATAACACCAACACACATCTTTCATACACCCCCAACACACACTGCACCCCCTTCACCCCCATCCCCACAGGTTCCTATCCCCAGCCGGGCCATGATCCTGTGGCGAGTCCACCCTCCCGCCCACCACCCACTCATTAGCCCACCTGCCGTCCATGCATATGGCCTTGTCTACCATCTCCACCTAAGCTCCTACTAGAGGGCCAGCTGTGACGTCCATATCTGAAGTGTTTGCACACGGCCTAGCCATATCTCGCGCGTTGAACTTAATGCAGTGCAGCTAGGAAGGCCACGGGCGTGATCTCCCACCACTCAAACGATGGACCCCCAAGTAATTCCCCAAGCGAGTGACTGAACTACAGCAAGTAAGTAGTGAACAGAAACATGGTAACATGTCATCATATGATATCATGACATCATCTGAAGTGTTTGCACACGGCCTAGCCATATAAAGACTTTAACTAAATCAGGAGGGGGGCGGACCAAACCACTCAAAACGACCCCCAAATCATGTCCCAAACGACTGTAGTAAGCTGCCACTCAACTACATCAAAGTAGTTGGAGCCGAACAGGCAAATATAGAAATTATTGATGAGTAGCATAGATATACAGCATGTCATCATATGATAGCGGCAGCCTGACTAAAACCCTAAACCTTAAACTAGACTGAACAACAACAAATAAGTTGGGAGCTGCAATATGATATTATGTCATCATATGATACCATGCCATCATCTGAAGTATCTTCGCCACAAGCTAGCTAATAGTTTAGCCGTTTAGCTCCCAGCACCCGGTAAACTGTTGCGACTGCAGCGGCCCCGGCCAACATTATATCATATGGCAGCATGTCATACAATGGCCATCATAGGATAGCGGCGGCGATTCTGCCTAAAACTGCACCCCAGAACGTAAGTGATCCGGTCCGCAGCGAGCCCGCGCAAGAGTATTATCATTGCCATCATTGATTATTCATGCATCTCTTGAAGTGTTTGCACACAGCCTAGTCATAGTTTAGCTTTAAGTCCCAGCTTCTACTCAGAACGGCAGCGTGGACAGTACCATATACCTGAAGTGGTATTGCCCACGCCTAGCCGATCTCGGCCTTAGAACTAAAAGCAGTGGCAGGGGGGCGCCGCCCAACCACTCCAAAGGCACCCCAAGTCATCTCATAGGGGAGAGGGGGGGAGGTCTGGGGAGCCATTGGGCCAAATCCACTCAAAAGCGACCCCCAAGTCATTTCCCAACCGCATGACTGAATTACAGCAAGTAAGTTGGGAACGGCAATATGAAAGCATTGTGATAGCATAGATATACAGCATGTCATCATATGTCATCATATGATAGCGGCAGCTCTGAATAGACATGCAGCCACTTAAGCCAACAATAAATCAGTTGGGAGCGGCAGTATGATATCATGTCATCATATGATATCATGCCATCTCTGAAGTGTTTGCCCATGGTCTGGTCATAATTGGCTTGAACTAAATCAGGAGGGAGGCGGGCCACACCCCGCGGAGGCTCCAACAAGTCTATTCCCCAGAGCTGTGTTACTGAATTACAGCCCGAGTAAGACTACGTGGAACAGAAAAAATGAATATAGTGCACGACAATTAAGATGTCATCCATTGATGATATCATATAATAGCAGCAGTCTGACTAGACGAAGGCACACACCAATTCTAAGTTGAACGTTGAGCGCAAAAATGATAGCATATGATAGGCCAGTTTCATAATATGACTAATCAATGGTTATGCGGCGGCCCCTAACTGTCTGACTAGATTCATGAATCTCACGCAAGTAAGTATGTATGAAAAGCGGGACATGCCGGTGTGCATATCCCTAAACAGCGTGCTGACTTTAGTGTTCGCAGCTTGCTCTGTCAAACGCCATGGTAGCTTTGACACAGATCGGGTAATTATAGGTAGCATCACGGTCTACCTACCTGACCGTTACGCTGAGTTGGCTCCACTTACGAACCACGTCCTTAGCCATTAATGCGCCTTGAACGAAATCAGCGAGGCCAGCGGTTCAAGGCACGCGCCGCCGGCCTACCTAAACCACTCCAAGGATAGGCCAACCCCAAGTCGATTCCCCATCGTGTGATCTGAAACTACACGAAGTAAGTAGGAAAAGAAGCAGCATGATATCATGTCTGATAGCATGTAGATATACAGCAATGATCATACATATGTTCCAATTCCATTTATGATATCGCAGTCTGGATAAAACCCTAAACCTAAAATGGTTCTAAGTACAACAACGAAATAAGTTGAGGGAGCCCCGCAATATGAAATCAGTAATCATATGATATCATGCCATACTCTGAAAAGGCTTTAGACACGCAGCCTAGCCATATTCTCCGCTTGAAATAAAATCAGGAGGGAGGGCGGCGTGTCAAACACTCAAAGGAATCCCCCAAGTTCAGATCGGAGAGGGGTGGAGGGGGGGGGGGGGGCGACCAAACACTCAGTAAGGACCCCCAAGTCATTCGGAGCATGGGTGCACGAGTGGTTGGGGCGGGCAAACCACTCAATAGAGACACCCATAGTCATCAGTCCCAACCGCATACAATGGACTGAATTGCAGCAAGTAAGTTGGGAACGGCAATATGAAATCATGTGATAGCATAGATATACAGCATGTCATCATATGTCATCATATGACCCCATAGAAGATACGTAGTATATAACAAGGTAAAATAAAAGAGATAAAAAAAATAAATTAAGTTATTCAAATCCGCAGTCTGATCATCAGACGTGAGCCAACAATAAATCAGTGCGACGAGCGCGCAAGTAAGCATCATATGATATATGTACATCATATGATATAAGTAATCAGACCGACTCTGAAGGTGTCTTGCCCCCATGGTTTGACGTCAGCAGAATTGGCTTGAACTAAATACGGAGGAGAGGCCGCGCCATCACTCGCACCGATGGCTCTCCCAAGTCATTCCCCGTAAGAACGTGTTACCTGAATTACAGCGAGTAAGTAGGTGACAGAAACCATGACTTATCGCTGTGGATTAGCATGTCATACATATCGATATACATATGAATCAGCAGCAGTCTGCACTATGAACCTGAAGCTACAAGCCAAATTACAGCTTTGCAACCGAGCGAAATATGATAGACATATGATTTGGCATAGTTATTATCATATGATATCATATGTCTTGCCAACGGCTGCGTCCGACAAGAGCTTGAACTAGACAGCCAAGATAAGGTATACGTGAACGGCAGTGCGGGAGTTGAATCCCTACGGGCCCCCGAGGTGCAGCTTTAGCCCTGTTCGCAGTGCTGTCAACCCGCCCCCACCATGCCAGATAGCTTTGCCCAGGTAATGCCCTAAGCATCACGTTCTTACTGCCCGTAAAGCAACGACGGGGCTCCATTAGACCACGTCCTATGCCATAACCCCGCAGCCATTGGCAACTAAATCAGTGAGATCGGCGGAGACGGCCGCAAGACCACTCCAAAGGGAATGGACACACCCCCAAGTCATTCCCCAAACAATCGTGATGACTCTGCAACTCACCAGCAAAGTAAGTAGGAAACGGCAGCCATCGATATCATGTGATAGCCATAGATTACACGCATACGCGAATTTAATATGCATATATCGATATTTTTCGGCAGTTGACTAAAATCCTACCGCTATAACGGTTTGAACACAACAAATAAGTATGGAAGCTGCAATATGAAATCATGTATCATATAGAATATCATGCCTATACTTGAAGTGGTTTGCCCCACGGCCTGGCCCCATAATGCTCATATCCTCGTGCTTGAACTAAATCAGGAGGGGCGCGTCGGGTCAACATCTCCAAAGGACCCCAAGTACATTCGGTTTTGCATGGTGGGGGAGCAACGGGTTTTCCAAAACATCCAGATAGGACCCCAAGTCATATTCACCAACGCCATGCACTGAATTACAGCAAGTAAGTTGGGAACGGCAATATGAAAGCATGTGATAGCATAGATATACAGCATGTCATCATATGTCATCATATGATAGCGGCAGTCCTGAACTCAGACTCTGCAACAACAATAAATCAGGTTAGGGTTAAGCGGCAGATTGTATGATAATCATGTCATCATATGATATCATGCCATCTCTGAAGTGGACCGTTAGCCCAGGGCCATCTGCGTTCATAATAAAGCGCTTGACCTAAATCGAGAGAGGCGAGCGCAGCGCCCACACCCCGCCGGGCACTCCCAAGTCATTCCACAAGGCGTGTTACTTGCAATTACAGACGAGGTAAGTATTTGGTGAACAGCAAATCATGAGTATCGACTATCGCATAATTGCCATGTCAATCTCATGATATCATATAATAGCCAGCACCGAGTCATGACTAGGACATGAAGCATTACAGGCACATTTACGCTTGCGAGCGGAATTATTATTGATACAATATGATGCGCATTTGTCATCGATATTCCCTATGATATCATACTGCCTCGTCCCCTTTTTGGCCTTTTGGAGCACCCTGACTAGAACCTGCAACCTACAGCAAGTAAGCTAGGGAACAGGTCGTGGGGGTTTGAATACCCTAGCGACCCGTGCGCTTTATGCTCGTTCGCAGGTGCTCTGTCTCAACCGCCATGGTTAAGATGAGCTTTAGCCCCGGTAATGTAAGCATCCACTGTTACTCTACTGCCGTAAGACGGGGCCACTCCATTAGAAATCAACAGTAGCCTAGCCATAAGGATATGTGAATAAACGGCAGGGTTTGGATAAGCCGGCCCAAAACCACACTACCAATAGCGATGCCGACCCCAAGTACATTCCCAATCGTTGTACGACAGTCCCGAACTACACCGACATAGGTATAGAGATGGAGAAGCCCCCATGGCAGCATGTATCATGCTGTTAGCATAAGATATACAGCCCATGTCATTAATTCTGTCATCACTATGATATCGGCCAGTAATTGACTAAAACCCTAAACCCTAAACACCGTTTTGGCCAGATTTTGGCAACAACCAACAATAAGTGCGCAGAGCGGCATTGAAATCACGCGCTCATCATATGATACATATGCCATCTCTGCATCAGTGTTCTGTACCACCGAAGCCTAGCCGCTATCTCGGCTTGAACTAAATCACTTCATGGAGATGAGGAGACGAGGCTGTCAAACCATCTCCAAAGCCAGACCCCCCAATGTCATTCGGTTGAGGGCGGGCGGGCGGGCAACAACCTCAAATGGGACCCCCAAGTCATTAGGCCACATGACGAGGGGGGGTGGCCTGAGGCCCTGGGCGCGGAATGGCCAATTACCACTACAAAAGGACCCCCCACAGCTCATTCTTTTGCAGCGACGGGGGGGGGGGTGGGTTCCAAACTACCACCAAAACGATTCCACAAGTCATTTCCAAATGCGTTGCCTTTTCCTTATTCATCCTTTGGCTGCACTGAATACAGCACAAGAGTAGGGCAACGTGCAATAGCCCATATCGTGTGCTTATATCATGTCATCATATGATATCATAGCCATACTCTGGTAAGGTGTTTGCCTATGGTCTGAGTCATAGTCGTTCTGAACTACAATCCCAGCGAGCCGGGAGGCGGGCAAACGACCGCAGGAACCTCCAAGTCTATTGTCTTTCCCCATGCGTGTATACTCGCAAAATACAGCAAAGTAGTTGGGAGCTGACTGGCAACATGAATTGTCATCATATGTTATATCACTGCCATCATAGAGTTATCAATGAATAGCAGCAGTCCTGACTAGACTATTCTTTTTCTGTTTAACAACAACTAACGATACGTATTGTGAACAGCACATGATATCTGTGCCAAATAGCCATGTCATTTATATGCCATTATATTGCCATCTCGAAAGTGTTTCGCACCATGCTTCCGTAGAGTCATAGTTCGTCTACACCGCTTCCTCTTGACTACCCTGGACCAATAGCTACACAAACAAACCACACTTCAATTCACCTCAACCCCATCTCGCTTCAACCCAAACTTTTTCACCCGCACCCACACGAAAAGTACCTCACACCCAATCACTTTTTTACCCGCACCACACACCAACACCCACAACCACTCCTCACCATCACCCAACCACACTACCACACTCGGAACAACTGCTGTGTATTGCAGAGTCTATTTTGGCACTACTTGTCTGAAGTGCTTAGGCTGCTTTACGGATGCCCCACCGACCTTTGGATACCCTGCAGATGACAAAGCACGACCACACCACACCCCACACATCCATTTTTATACCCACATCCCACACCCACACCGCGCAACAAACTGACTTGCTTTGTGATACGCTGCAGCTCTCAGGCCACTCTTGTCGAACAAGCAGAAGCTGCCCACGCGCATACGGCACCACCGCGCCCTTTGATTCTACACCCGACCTAAAGCACACCAAACTATACACCCACACCACACCCACACCGGAACAATCTAGCCCTATGTGTATTGCTAGTCTAGGAACTCTTGTGAAGGAGGGCGCACCGGCATAGGCTCTTTTTTCTTTTTTTTTTCTTTTTTTTTTTTTTTTTTTTTTTTTTCCTCCCCCACCGCCCCCCTCCCTCATTTATTGACTATCCCTGGTAATCACACCACAAAGCATCACCCTATTTTCATACCATCACCTCAAACCCTACACTCCACACCACGACCCACATACCGAACAACTCTTTGTGTATGCAGAAGTCTAGGCACTCTTGTTATGAAGGATTTCCTTGCTGCCTACGGCATGAGCCCAACCGCCCTTTGATCCACCGCTGGACCGAAGCACCCCAAACCACCCCAACCTTCACACCACACCGGAATTCCAACTAGCTTCGTGTATGCTGCAGTCTAGGCCACCTACTCAGCTGAAGGAGTTAGCCGCACGGATGGCCCTACATTCCCGCCTCTATTTGACTACCCTGGCACAAAGAGACACACCTTCAAAACCACACCACACCCTACCACCCTACACCACCACACCGGAAATCATATCTGCTGTGTGTATCAAGGATGCTAAGGCACTCTTCGTTTGATAGAGCCCCCTGCTATCGGATGGCCCCCACCGCCCTTTACACATACCCTGCGATCCGCAGCAACCCAATCCACACCCACACACTCAAACCCACACCGGAGCCAACTGCTATGTGCTAAGCAGAGTCTAAGTGGCACATATGGTGAAGGAGGACTGCACTGGATCGCACCCACGCCCCTTCTGAACTACCTGGACCTCATGCGGATCTTAGGAAGGATAACTCGCTTTTGCACGCGTACTGCCCCTGCAACACAAACGTATTTAGATATGGTAATAGCCGCGAGAAGTCGTCTCATTGGTGATGATGGTGCGAGTGTACTGTGTGCGTGATTGCTGCTAGTGTATGGAATGAGAGTGTTGCTTAGGTGATGGAATTTAGGTGGTTGATGATGTTTGGTAGTTTGATGAATTACTGGTGGACGGTGGTTGCACGTAGATGCTATAGTTATTAAGGTGGATGGTAGTGGCGTCGTGATGATGCGTGGCGTATGGGTGGGTGGTGCGTGGTGAGTGAGGAGATTTGGATGGCTGAGAAGGCTGCCCGTTGTTGGTGGTGAACGTTTGCTGCGCGGATGGAGGCATTTGGTTCGCGTGCTGGTGGGATATGTGTTCAGTTGGTGGATTCTGGTGCAAATGGTAGAGATACGTGAAGAGTGACTGAATTGATGTGTGGTGCAACTTAGGTTGCTGGAGGTGTGGCAATGGTTAGTGGTTTGTTGTAAGCCGTGAATGCTGTAGAGTGTATGATGCGTGGAGACTGCTGGTGCATGTTGCGTTGCTGAGTGCTGAAGTATGGTTGATGCAACGTGCGTACTCGATTTGCCTGACGGCTGAAGTACACTTGTGATGATTGCGTGGTTCGATGCCAGTGGTGATTGCGATGGCAGCCCGTAGGTAATGCTGTCGTTGATCCAGTAGTCATGATGATTTGTTGGATGATGAGTAGGGGAAGTGATGAATGGTTTTTAGGAGTGACAATGTTTGATGATGAATGCTATGATGCTGGTGCGGGGGGATAGGAGTGATTGGGGATGTAGTGACCGGTGTGGGGGGGTGGATCATGGCATGGTGAGGCGTGGCAAGAGCTAGCCCCCAGTCAACCTACTGAAAACAGTCTCCCATGAACCCAAGGACCGCAAGTCAGCCATTCACCAAAGACTAAAACAGTGCACCATACCAGGCCTTCACTTGCCTATGCACAGGTCACAATACTAAAACTATTTTCCCATCCCGAGCCGTACACGTAATCCCCAGTACAACTCGACAACATGACCCCATCTCAACCCGTCCGACCCCCCCCACCCCCCAACCCCCTCCCTCTTCGGCCCCCACAGCTGGCCCGTGCGGTTTAGGCCAAAATGGGGATGGCTCGACACTCCCACGCACACTCACAGAGGCCCCCCACTGATGCCTTGTTCATTAAACCAGATTTGGGTTTGTGTGTGCCCCCTCCGTACGTTTTTCAACTCCCTCAAAACAATCCCTATCCCCCCCTACCGCCATCTAGCCACCCCTATCATCCCCCATATCCAACCACTTAAACATCCCATCCCATCCTCACGTACCCCCCCCCCACCCCACCCCCCCCCCCACCCCCCGCCTCCTCTCTCTTCGTAAGATGGTGACGGACAAAAGGTGCTTTATGGTGTACCACACACACAAGCGCTTGACCGCCTCGCATGCCTTTTCTAGTCCTTACCAGATGCGTGTGCCCTCACTCCCAGGCTCCTAAGCTGCAAAATGAACATCCCACCATCACCAGCTCCCCCTCACTACATCCCCATTCCAACTCACTGATAACATCCCCCATTCCACAACCACTAAAATCATCCCATCCAACCCTCGCTAAATCCCCCCTCTCCCCCCTTCCCTCCCCTTAGTGCCAGTTGGTTGAGACAGTTTAGAGAGCGTGTTTTTTTTGTTCCCTTATGACATACTCACGCACATCACACAGCTCTAATACTTGTGCACTATGTACTTGCCAGAGGCAGCGATCTTGATTTTCCCCTATCCCGTCGCTCTTATCCCTCTACACCACGCTCCCCTTCTATCGCAGCCATCCGCCTCGGCCCATGCCTTGTCATCCGTGTGCCATTCACCGAGACAACACCTCGCGCGGCTGTATGAAAGCTCCGATAGTCCTTCCTCCCCGACTCAGTCCGCGCTCTCAGCTCGCCCTCCCAACCACCACTGGAGGCGCAAGAATCAGCGAAGCGGGTAGCGGCGGGGGACTGGATTGTCCCAGTGGTCCCGAGGGTTTGGGGCCCGCCCTCCTGGGGTCGGCGCCAGCCTTGCCCACCACCAATCGGTGGAGTGATGTACATGCTGACAGTGGGTCTCGCGACAGTTTGGGCTATTCGTCTTGCATAGGGCAGGTAGCTTTTTATGTGTGTTGCGGGGAAGTCCATTGTCGTGTTGGGGGTGGGGATCTGAGTCTTGGTGCCGTTCAATGGGGGAGGAGACTTCCTGTCTTGCCCCACGTAACCAACATCATACTCCAACTAGCAAGGTGGGTGTTAGTGGGGGGCCATACTGACAGGAGAAGCAACATCAAACCCGTACTTTTAGGGTTAGTGTTACTGTTGTTCTCTGTGCTAGGGAAGTGCATGTCGGGGGATCTGAGTCAGTGACGTCATGGGGTGGTGAACACCTTGCTTTGCCCATAGAACCAACATCATACTCCAAATAGCAAGGTGGGTGTCAGTTGGGTGCCATACTGACAGGGAAAACAGCACCTAACTCATACTTGTAGTGTTAGTGTTACTGTTGTTCTCTGTGCTAGGGAAGTGCATGTCGGGGGATCTGAGTCAGTGACCTCCTTGGGGGGGAACACCTTTCTGCCCCAAGTAACCAACATCATATTCCAAATAGCAAGGTGGGTGTCAGTTGGGTGCCATATTGACAGGGAAAACAGCACCAAACTCATACTTGTAGTGTTTTAGTCCAGTTACTGTTGTTATATGTGCTGTAGGGAAGTGATGTCGGTGTGATCGGATGTCAGTGTACCTCCTTGGGTGTGGGTGGGGGGAAACCTCCTGCCCACGTAACCAACATCATACTCCAAATAGCAAGGTAGGTGTCAGTTGGGTGCCATTCTAACAGGAAAAGCAACATCAAACTCGTTTTTGTTGGGTGAGTGTTAGTGTTGTTCGATATGTGATAGGGAAAGTTGTATGTGTGGGCTTGGTTGTCGGTGATTTGACGTTCATGGGGGGGAACTCATTTCTGCCCCACGTAATCAACATCATACTCCAGCTAGCAAGGTGCATGTTAGAGTTGTGAACAAGCAAAGCCCCACCACTACCCAACACACCTCACCCCACCCAACACCAGCTATGTCAACATCAAGTCCCCCGCCCCCCCACACACACACACAATCCCCACCCAACCCCCAACCATGTATGATATTGACATAAAACTCAATCCCCACCCCCACCCAACACCCCAGGAACACACCGTACTTGCCTTAGTACCAACATCCAAACACCACATCAACACCCACCCCAACCCCAACCAACACCAATACCCCCACCCAACACCCAACTTCAACAACCCAGGGACACAACCAACTTCCAGCACCAACACCAACACCAACACCACTATCCTACCACCACCACCACCTGGATTCCACCCAACACCCAACTCCAACAACCCAGGGACACGACCCACCACCAGCAACCCAGGGGCACAACAACCCAGGGAGACAACCCACCACCTGAATTCCACCCAACACCCAACTCTAACAACCCAGGGACACGACCCGCCACTAGCAACCCAGGGAACACATACCAGGGACACACCACCACTGAATTCCACCAAACACCAACTCAACAACCAGGGACACACGATTCATCGCCACTAGCAACCCCAGGGACACAACAACCCCAGGACACAAACCCACACTGAATTCACCAACACACAACTCAAACCCAGGGGACACGACCCGCCACTAGCAACCCAGGGACACAACAACCCAGGGACACAACCCACCACCTGAATTCCACCCCAACCCCAACTTCAAACAACCCAGGGGACCACGACCCGCCTTTATCTAGCAACCCAGGACACAACATACCCAGCGGACACACCACAACACCATTCTGTAATTCCACCCAAACACCCAACTCCAACAAACCCAGGGACACAACCCACAACCTGAATTTCCACCCAAACACCAACTCCAAAACAACCCAGCGGACACAACCCCCACCTGATTCCACCAACACCCAAACTCCTATACCACCCTAGGGACACAACCCACCATCCTGAATTCCCACACAACACCCAACTCCTTAAGACCCCAGTTGACACAACCCACCACCTGAATTCCACCCAACACCCAACTCCAACACCCCAGGGACACAACCCACCACCTGAATTCCACCCAACACCCAACTCCAACAACCCAGGGACACAACCCACCACCTGAATTCCACCCAACACCCAACTCCAACAACCCAGGGACACAACCCACCACCTGAATTCCACCCAACACCCAACTCCAACAACCCCAGGCGGACAAAACCCACCACCTGTAATTCCACCCCAACACCCAATTCCAACAACCCAGGGACACAACCCACCACCTGAATTCCACCCAAACCCCAAACTCCAACAAAATAGGGACAACAACAACCAGTGAATTCCACACAACACCCACTACCAACAACCCAGGGACCACAAACCAACCACCTGAATTCCACCCTAATACCAACTCATTAAACCCAGTGGACACAAAACCCACACATGAATTCAACCCAAACCCAACTCCAACAACCAGGGACACAACCATCAAACTGAATTCCACCCAACATACCAACTCTCTTAAATAACCAGGGGACATCAACCAGCCCCTAGCAACCCAGGGACACAACGACCCAGGGACACAACCCACCACCTGAATTCCACCCAACACCCAACTCCAACAACCCAGGGACACGGCCAACTTCCAGCGGGGCTTGTGCGAGATCATCCACAAACCCTCTCCTTTCAAGGAGGCCAGCTCCGCCTTTGTCCAAGGCCCCCCTTTGGTTGCAGAAGATTCCTCGAGTAGCGTTGGAAAGGGGGGGGCTGCGTCCAATGAGGATTGTGACCTAAACGAGGACAGCACAGAGAAGTCCAATGCTTACCTGGCAGAGGTGATATTCCATGATCTGGAGGAGGGTTGTTGCGGTTTTCCCCCCCCAACCTGAGTTCACTGGAGGATGCCGATTCGGGAGAGAAAAGCTTGATGGGTGTTGTGATCAAGGGTGAGATTCCGTTTTGGGGGTGGAGTGTGTGCGTGTGTTGGGTGTGTGGGGTGGGGGGGGGGGGGGGGGGGGGTGGGACATTGGGGGTGGGGGGACATGGCGTTGATGGGTGTGATCAAGGTGATGATCCAGTTTCTGGGGGTGGAGTGTGTGGGTGGAGTTGGTTGTTGTGGGTGGGTGTGGTGGGTGGGTGTGGGTGGGGGTGGTGTGTGGGGGGGGGGGGGGGGGGGCATTGGTTGTTGTAGGGGTGATCAAGTGGAGCCAGTTTCTGGGGGTGGAGTGGGGTGTGTTGTGTGGGGGGGGGTTTGGGGCGGAAGTGGGTTGATGGGTGTGACAAGGTGAGATCAAGGTTCTGGGGGTGGAGGGTGTGTGGGTGGGTGTGGGATGTGGGTGGGTGGGATGGGTGTGTGGGGGTGGGGGGGGGCATTGGGTTGAGGTGTGATCAAGGTGAGATCCAGTTGGGGGTGGAGTGTGTGTGTGTGTGTGGTGGGGGGGGGGGGGGGGGACATTGGATTGAGGGTGTGATCAAGGTGATGTCAGTTTCTGGGGGTGGAGTGTCTGGGTGTGTGTGTGGGGGGGGGGGCGGGGGGACATGGTAGTGGAGGGGGTGGTGAGAGGTGGTGGTGGACGTGGTAGGGCATAACTCCATTCACCCACCACCACTATTCTCTCACCACCACCACTACCAACACCAACACCACTACCAACACCAACACCATCAATACCACCACCAACGCAACTATCTTACCTACACCACTACCACCAACACCACAACCAACACTACTACCACTACCAGCACCACCACTATAACCCACCATTTCCTACCCGCCACCCCTTACATCACCAATAATCACTACCACTACCACCCACAACCAAACCATACATACCACCACTACCACCACCACTAACACCACTACCACCACTACCACTTCTATACTCTCACCACCACTATCCTCCCACCACTTCCACCACTGTACTCTCACCACCACTATCCTCCCGACACTTTGCCAGGATATGCTGAGCTCTTCGACAGAGGATGCACCAGACGGCGTACATGTCACCCATTCCATATGTCCAGAGACAGGTGACCGTTGGGTTGGGTTGACTTGGGTAGGGTGGACGTTGGGTTGGGTGAGTGTTGGGTTGGGTTGGGTGAGTGTTCGCTTGGATGAACGTTGACTTGGGTAAGGTGGACGTTGGGTTGGGTTGGGTGAGTGTTGGGTTGGGTTGGGTGAGGGTTTCCGGTAGTTGTTCGTTGGAGTGGACGTTGGGTTTGGGAGTGAGTGTTGGTTGGGTTGGGCCCGGTGTGTTGGGTTGATTGGGTTGGATGAGTGCTGGGTGGGTTTGGTGAGGGGTGTGGGGTGGGTGGTGGGGTGGTGGTGTCGCTTGATGGACGTTGGGTTGGGTGAGTGTGTTGGTTGGGTTGGGTGCGTGTGGGTTGGGTGGGTGATAGTGTTGGGTTGGGGTGAGTATGGGTGGGGGCGAGTGTGGTTGGGTTGGTCTGGTGTGTGTTGGTTCGACTTGTATGGCGTTGGGTTGGGGTGAGTGTTGGGTGGGGTTGGGTTGGGGTGGACGTTGGGCGGGGTGGGGTGAGCGTTTGGTATGGGGTTGGTTGGGTTTGGGTGGGGTTGGTGGACATTGGGCTGGGTTGGGGTGAGTGTTGGGTGGGTGGGGTGAGGTTGGGTGGGTGGGGTGAGTGTTGGGTTGGGTTGTTGCGTGATGTGTTGGGTTGGGTGGTGGGTGATGTGTTGTTTGGGTTGGGTGAGCTAGTGTTCGCTGGGTATTGGACGTTTGGGTTGGGGCTATGTGTTGGGTGGGGTTTGCTTTGGGTTCGGTGGACATTGGGCTGGTTGGGTGTCTTCTGTGTGGGTTGGGTTGAGTGAGTGTGGGGTTGGGTGGGATGTGTTGGGGTGGGGTTGGGTGGAGGGTGGGTTGGGTTTGGGTGATTGTGTGCGCATGGATGGATGTTGGGGTGGGTGAGTGTTGGGTTGGATTGGGTTGTCTGTTTGGTGGACGTTGGGCTGGGTTGGGTAGTCGAAGCGTAGGGTTGGGTTGGGTTGGGTTTTGGGTGGGTGGACTTGGCTGGTTGGGTGAGTGTTCTGCTTAGATGGTATGTAGGGTTTGGGTGTGAGTGTTGGGTTTGGGGGGTCTTTTGGGCTGGAATTGCTTGGTTGGCTTGAGTGGACGTTTTGTGGGTTAGGTTGGGTGGACGTTGGGTTGGGTTGGGTTGGGTGGACGTTGGGTTGGGTGGCGTTGTTGGCGTGGATTGGGGGGACGTTGGGTTGGGTTGGGTTGTGTGAGTGTTGGGTTAGGTTGGGTGTTCTGTTGGGTGAGTGTTGGGTTGGTTGGGGGGCGGACATTGGGTTGGGTTGTGTGAGGTTGGGTTAGGATGGGGTGCTGTTGTGGTGATGTGTTTGGGTTGGGTTGGGTTGGGTGGGGGGGGGGGGGGGGGGGGGGGGGGGGGGGGGGGGAAAACGGTTTTGGGTTGAGTGAGTGTTGGGTGGGGTGGACGTTGGGTTTGGTTGGGTCTTGGTAAGTGTTGGGTGGGGTTGGTGGGGGTGATGGGTGGACTCGTTGGGTTGGAGGGGTGTTGGGTTGGGTTTGGACGTTGGGTTGGGTTGGGTGAGTGTTGGGTTGGGTTGGGTTGGGTTGGGTGGACGTTGATTTGAGTGAGTGTTGGGTTGGGTGGACGTTGGGTTGGGTTGGGTGAGTGTTGGGTTGGGTTGGGTTGGGTTTGGTGGACATTGGATGGCGTTAGTGTTGGAGTGGGATGGGTTTTGACGTGGGGTTTATAGTGAGGGTGGGTTGGTGTGAAGTTGGATGAGTGTTGGGCTGGCTTGGCTTGGCTTGGTGCACCAGACGGCGTGCGTGTTAAACATTTAGATAGTCCCCCCCCCAAAGACAGGTGAGCATTGGGTTGGCTTGGCTTGGCTTGGCCTGGCTTTGGCGGACGTTGGGCGTTGGGTTCGGTAGGTTGGACGTCGGGCTGGGTGGGTGTTTTTGTTGAGGCTGGGTTGGGTGAGTGTTGGGCTGGGTGGTGGGGTGGAGTGAGTGTTGGGCTGTGGGTTTTGGGTTGGGTGAGTGTGGGCTGGTTGGGTTTATGAGTGTTGGGGCTGGGTTTGGGTTGGGTGAGTGTTGGGCTGGGTGTGGTGAGTGTTTGCGCTGGGTGGGAGTTGGGTGAGTGTTGGGCTGGGTTGGCTGATTTGTTGGGCTGGGTTGGGTTGCTGAGTGTTGGTTGCGGTGGGTTGGGTGAGGTGGGCTGGGTTGGGTTGGGTTGGGTGGACGATGGGTTGGGTTGGTGTTGGATGATGGGTTGGGTTGGGTGGAGTTCGGGTTGGGTGGGTTGGTGGACGAGTTGGGTTGGGTTGGGCTTGGAGTTGGTTGGGCGATCGTTGGTTGGGTTGCCAGACGTGGACGTTGGTTTTTGGGTTGGGCTTGGATATGGACGATTTTGGGTTGGGGGGAGATGGGTAGTGGGGTGGGTGAGAGTTGGGGTGGCTTGGGTGGAAATTGGGCGTTGGGCAGAATGTTGGGTTGGGTGAGTGCTGGGTTGGGTTGGTTAGGGTGGTTGTCGGGTTGGGTGGATGTTGGGTTGGCTTGGGTTGTGTTGGGTTGGCGTGGGTGGACGGTTGGGTTGGGTGCGGTGGGACATTGGTTTGGGTAGGGTGTGGGTGGACTGTTTTGGGGTTAGGTTGGACGTTGGTGTTGAGTTGGACGTTGGGTGGGTTGGGTGGAAGTCGGTTGGGTGGTCGTTTGGGTGGTTGATGTGGATGTGGGTTGGCGTACGGTGTTGGGGTTGGGTATAGGGTGACGTGGGTTCGGGTGAGTGTTGAGTTGGTGGGTGGACGTGGGTTGGGTTGGGTAGTGTGGTACGGTTGGATTGGGTGAGTGTTGGGTTGGGTAGTGTGGACGTTGGGTGGGCGTAAGAGTGGTTGGGTGTTGAGTGTTGAGTTGGGTTGGGGAGTGTTGGGTTGGTTGGGGTTGGACGTTGGTTGGGTTGGGTTGGGGGACGTTGGGTGGGTGAGTGTGGGTTGGGTTGGGGGGAACGTTGGGTTGGATTCAGTGGCGTTGGTTGGTTCAGGTGGCCGTTGGGTTGGTGGGTTGGGTGGGTTGGGTGGACGTTGGGTTGGGTTCAGTTGACGTTGGGTTGGGTTTGTTGCGTGGACGTTGGGTTGGGTTGGGTGAGACTTGGGTTGGGTGGACGTTGGGCTTGGCTGGGTTGATACACACACACACACACACACACATGCAGCCTACCCTCAAATAACCAAACAACAAAGCCATTCGATACAACACAAACACCCAATACAAACAAGACAAACGGACACAACATCAGACAAGAACCAACACAACAAAGCCGAACACAAGACAGCGAAATGGAGAAAGAACACAAAACAACACAAACAACACAAAACAAAAAAAAACAATAAACAGAAGATAGCACAAAACAAGGGACAAAAACCAGACCAACGATCAATACAATACAACCAAAAACAACAACAATACAATAAAACCAAACACCAACACACTAAATACATACACCAAACACAACACAATACAATACAATACAATACAACCAAACACAACACAATTCAATCCAACCAAACACAGTACAATACAATACAACCAAACACAACACAATACAATACAACCAAACACAACACAATACAATACAATACAACCAAACACAACACAGTACAATACAACCAAATGCAACACAGTACAATACAACCAAACACAACACAGTACAATACAAACCAAATGCAACATAATACAATACTGCCTACCTCATACCCAGCTGACATCCCATCACAATGGCCACATGATGGTATCACCCCGTTAGTATGTCCAGGTTTGAATACCATCACACATGGCACATGATGTATCCACCCCCTTTCGTTGTCCAGTTGATCCAATCCAATCATGGCACTGATTGTATCACCCTTTGTCTGTCCAGGTTGCATCCCATCACTCATGGCACATGATGTATTCACCCCTTTCGTCTGTCCAGGTTGCATCCCATCCCATATGGTGCAGGATAGTGAGGTTGCCTATGTGATGCCGCTACACTCAAACACAAGTCATCACAAGCGCCCAACACAACACAACACAACATGACATCGCCTTCCTTATACACAGCTTACATACCATCGCACATGGCGCAAGATAGTGAGCTGGACTTTGAGAAGCCGCTCCGTGTCGATGTTCTCCACTACACTCAAACACAAGTCATCACAAGCGCCCAACACAACACAACACAACATGACATCGCCTTCCTTATACACAGCTTACATACCATCGCACATGGCGCAAGATAGTGAGGTTGGCTATGAGATGCCGCTAGATTTCGATGTTCTCCACTACAAACCATAGCATGTCAACTTAAATATTCATCTGCATGATCTTCCCCTTTTCACCTACCTCAGGCACATCCATCCGCATGGGTGCAAGGATAGTGAGCTAGACGACGCGATGACACCTTAAATCTCAAGTCACTCCCAAACACGACACAAACCCACCGGAAACAATCAGCACACCCACCAAGGGGAACACCACCACACAAAGTGCCCCCAAACATAAAACAACACAACATTGCCTTCCTTATACCTAGGTCACATCCCATCACACATGGTGCAAGATCGTGATCTGGGCGATGAGATGCCCCTACACCTTCAGCTTCTCTAATACATCCAGACAAAAGACGACACAACACAACACAACACAACTCAGCACAAGTGCCCAACAAAACAAAACACAACACAATATCGCCTTCCTTGTACCAAGGTTAAATCCCATCGCACATTTTGCAAGATAGTGAGCTGGAATTTGAGATGCATTGAAGTTCCCTGCTTCATTCAAACACAACCCATCACAAGTAACCAACACAACAAAAAACAACAACACCATACAACACGATGCAACCCAATACAATACAACGCAATACAACACAACGCAAAAAACAGAACACAACCAAACACAATGCAACAGAATGCAACACAGCACAACCTTGCCCAAACCTACCCATCCCATCCCTTATGGTGCAAGGTAGTGAGCTCAACAATGAGTTGCCCCTGAACAACCTGCTATCACCCTGCTAGTAACTCCCAGCGAAGCTACTGGCAAATCCAGTACCGGACATTACCTGGCGGTACTCCAGGTACCTTTATGGCCTTCACCTAACCAGGTTGCATCCCATCCCATATGGTGCAAGATAGTGAGCTCAACAATGAGTTGCACATGATTTCACCCTATGGCACCTGATATTTCACACTATCCTGCACCTGATATTCACCCCTTGCACCAGATATTCACCCCTACACCTGCTATTCACCCCTTTCACCTACCCAGGTTACATCCCATCCCATATGGTGCAAGATAGTGAGCTTGACTATGAGATGCCGCTACGTGTTGATGAGAGAAGCTACGATGTGCTCCTCTTCATCTCGTCCATAGTTGGCAAGATGGACCAGTACCCCAACCTCATACAGGTCAGTGTGTCTTGGTGTATGTAAGGATTTGGGTGGGGGGGTGCAAGTGCTGTGAGGGGCCAACCACCTTTTCTATTTTTTTACGGCCACTGCCATTATCCATTTCATCACGTTTGTAGTTGGCAAGATGGACCAGGACCCCAACCTTCAAAAATCAACATTTGTTTTTATAATAACATCCTGATTATATGTTTTCACATTTTCCACCACTGCAATCATCACCGTCATTACCATCACCTCCACTACCACCACCACCACCACCACCGCCCATTCACCCCAGCCACCATATCATCACCCCCCCACTACCCCCACACCCCAACACACATCACACACACCACCACACATCCACCTACACCCAACAACACCACCCACAAACAATCACCACACACACCCATTTATACCACCATTACCGACCGACCAGCTGACAATTCTCCATTTCATCTCGTTTGTAGTCGGCAAGATGGATCAGTACCCTAACCTCATACAGGCGACCATTGATTTTTGTGTCGATTACATCCTGCTTACACGTTTTGATATTTTCCACCACTACAAGCATCACAATCAATACCACCATCACCACCACTGTCTCTTTTTGTGCCGATTACATCCTGCTTACACATTTTGATGTTTTCCGCCACTACAAGCATCACCATCAATACCATCATCATCACCACCACCACCACCACCACCACCACAACCATCATCATCACCACCACCATCATCACCACCACCACCACTACCACCACCACCATCACCACCACCACCACCACCATCCTCACCACCCCCCCCCCTCCCCCCCCGCCACCACCACTCACCCCTACCCCTAACCCACCCCCCCCACCCCCCTCCCTACAGTCGATTCTTTTTCTATCTTCTGGTTCGTTCTTCCTTTCTTTCTTCTCTTTTCGATCTCCGTCGCTTCTCCCTCCTCATTGACTCTCTACCCATCCCCCTCCCCTCCCTCCCCTCCACCCGGGACCCCCGACCCCCCCTACCACTCACACCCCCCCGACCCCCCCCCCCCATCCCCCTCCACCCCACTCCTCCCCCCCCCCCAACCCCCCTCAGCCCATACCCGCCCCCAACCCCCCCGCGCCCAACCCGGGGACCGCGGCCGCCCCGCACACCTATTACTAACTTACCGCTCGTTTCCGCTTGTCCGCGCACTCCTGTTCCCTCTATTGTGTTCCCCCCGCACCCCCCCGACCCCTCCCCCCCCCCCCCTCACCGTCCCCCCCGGCCGACCCCCCCCCACTCCCCCCCCCGCCCCCCCCCACCCATCCTCCCCGACCCACCCCCCCCCCCGCCCCCCCCCCCTCACCCCCCTCCCCCCGCCCCCCCCCCCGGCCCTCGACTCCCTTCAGCTGTTTCTTCTTATTTTCCAACTGCCTTGCCCACCTCCTCATGACTACCATCACCATCAACCTCCATCACCATCTCACCCACCACCACCCGCCACCCACACCCCTTGATAGGACATGCTTGCTGTTTTCACACAATCTGTGTCACCACAACCACCACCAACACCACCACATCCCACAACACCTCACCGATCACCACCACCACCACTCACCCACCACCAACCACCACCTACACACAACCACCACCCTCCTACACCACACCGACAACCACCTACTACCACACCACCATCACCACTAAACCACCACCCTTCCTACATTTCTTTCTCTCCTGTCTCTGACTGTTTCGCCCTCATCATGGACTACCACCACCACCACCACCACTACTCCAAACCCGCCACCACCATCATCACCACCACCACCACCACCACCACCCTCCTCTACCACCCACCACCACACATCACCACTCCCACCTCCCGGGATCGACCACCACTCCCCCTCCCCACCACCCTCCTCCCTTTCCTGGTGCTTCTCCTTTCTATCTCCTGTCTCCCCGACTGTTTCGCGCCCTCATCATGGACTACCACCACCACCACCACACACCACTACCGCCACCAACCATCACCACCCCACCCACCACCAAAAACACCACCCTCTCCACTCTACCCACACCACACCACACCACCATCATCCCCCACCATCACCCCTCACCACCCCCCTCACTACGTTTCAGTAGCTTCTCCGGTCTCCACGGTCTCCCGCCCTCTCATGGACTACCACCAACACCACCACCACCACCACCATCAACCATCACCACCACCACCACCACCCTCCTACACCACCACCACCACCATCACCACTACCACCAAACCAATACACCACACCACCACCCTCCTCAGTCCATGCTGCTTCTTCTGTCTCCGACTGCCTCGCGCCTCTTCAATGGACTACCCACCACACACCCACCACCAACCATCATCACCACCACCATCACACCAATCCACCCAACCATCACCCTCACCCACCCCCGCCACCACCATCAACCAAACACCACCAACCCACTACCCTCCTACACCCCCACCACCACCACCACCGCCCTTCTACAGGTCATGCTCTCTTCTTCTATCTTTGACTGCCTCGCCCTTGTCATGGACTACCACCACCATCACCCACCAACACCACCACCACCACCACCACCATCACCACCCGCCACCACCACCATCACCACCCAAACCACAAGCTCACCAACCACCATCATCCACAGGGAAGAACGCACACCAACTCACCACCCCCGCCACCACCACCCCTCCCCACCACCACACCCCTCGTCCCCTCCTCCAGCCCCCCACCCCCACACTCCTCCCCCCACCCCAACCCCCCCTCCCTCTCACTACACCCCCCCACCCCCACCAACCCCCCCACCACTTCCTCGCCCCCGCACTCCGCCCTTGACTCACCTTTCCTTCTTCTCCTTCAAATCTTCTCTCTTTGACTTGCCTCGCCCTTCTCATGAACTCTACCACCATCATCACCAACATAACAACCACCCACAACCATCACCACCCCCCGTCCCATCCAACATCACCCACCGACCACCATACCATCACCAACCACCATCTATCCCCACCACCACCACCTCTCACCAGCTCCTCCACCACCACCGGCCCCGGGAACTCTACCCATACCCTCCGTACACCACCCCGCACCACCCCAGCCTTCCCCTTTCTTAACCGTTCCTTTCTTGCTCTCATTCTTCTTCAGTCTTTCACTCTTTGCACCTGGACCCAAGTGCTACCTTCTCCATGGCCTCCCCCCGGGATACCGACACTGCCCCCTCACCCCCCCCCACAAGCCTCCCCCAAACACACACCTCCCGCCCGAACCCTCCCTCCCACCCCCGCACTGAGAACCACAACCGCACCCCAGGCGCACCCCCATCCCCACCACCCGCCGGCGCCGCCACCCTGCCTTCCCCCCAATCCCCCCCGACCCGCCCACCTCCCCACGAGCAACCCATAGCCTGGCAGAGAACATCCGATTCAAAACCCCCGCGACCACATCCCCCTCCGTTGTCTCGCCCACCCGCATACGCCGCCACAAGCCCGAATACCCCCGAAACCCCCCAAACGCCCCGCCAAATCCCCGCAAAAACGCCTTATCACACGCAAGGAAGAAAGCCCAACCGCATACCACCCCCGCACCCCCCTCCCCCCCAGACGCACCTCCCCGCCATCACCCCTGCACTCCCCCCCGCCCCACAGACAATATACCACCGAAACTACCCCAGTCTCTCTTTTACCTTCTCTCTTCTTCTATCTTGGACTGTGCCTCGCCGCTTGTCATACTCCACCCACCAGCACCCACCACCAGCCAACTCACCACCACCCCCCCGCCACCCCCATCCCCCGACCACCACCATCCACCATCATCCACCAACTCCCCACCCCCACCCACCGTCCACCACCCCTCACCCCCCCGCCCCCTCCCCTCCGTACCCGCCAACCCCAACCCACCTGCCACTTCTATCAGGGTCCTGCTCCTCTCTCTTCTCTATCTTTTGACTTGCCTGCCTTCGCCCTCCTAGTGATCTACTACGCTACCAACCACCACCATCACCCCCTCCTATACAACCACCACCCACTGCCCCTTCTATAGGTCTGCCTCTTCTTCTCTTTACGCCTGCCTCTCCCTCCACTCCTCATGTTACTCACCTTTTGCTCCTGTTCGGCCTTTCCCCTGACCGCCTCCATTTCCTCCAGGTCATTTGCACTAACAGTGATGGCAAGCCCCCTCCTCCCCCTCCCCATCCCTCCCACTTGCTGCTGTACCACGCTGCAGCACTGTGTGTTCAGCGTCGACTGCAGGCCCCCTTCTTCCCCCCACTTGAGATAGTTTCAGAAAAATCTGTGTATGAAGCTATGATTCGCTCGTACACAAACTGCTTGCTGCAGGTGCGGCATGGTGTGGTATGATGCTGTGTATGGTGGGGTGAGGTAGGGACTGTTGCGGAATGGGTTGGTTATTTCTGTGGGGTGAGCAACTTGTGACATTCATGGATTTCAGTCCTCCTTTTCCTTTTCGTCCTTCTTCCAACCTTGTCCGAGGTGGTTTCGGAGAAGGTGTGGGTGGGTGTGGTGTGGTGCGTAGAGTGTGGTGTGTTGTGTGCAATGTTGACTTCGGGCCCCCCCTTGTTATCCTTCTTTTTCTCTCTCTTTTTTCCTTCCTCCCTCTTCCTTCTTCTCTCCCTTTCCCCCGGCCGCTTTAGTTGTTTTAGACCGGTCCTGTCTTGTAGCTATAGCTTGCGCAATACATCCCACCCACTTTCTCTGGCTCCTGCTTAATGAAGGATCAAATGGTGGCCCTGGTTTGGGTGTGTCCTCCCCCTGGCTTGGTGGGTGGAGTGCGTCGGGCTGTTTGTTCCTGTCGGCGTGGTTCGTGCGGTGGGGCGAGCAAACGTGGGACTTCAGTTGCCCCTGCGTCCCTCTTTTGTTTCGGCCCCCCCGCTCGAGACGGGGGTTCACAGAAAAATCGGGGTATGGAGCAGGGATTTCGCTCGTACACACACTGCTTACTGCAGGTGCGGCACAGTGTGGTATGATGCTGTGTATGGTGGGGTGTGTTAGAGCCTGTTGTGACGGTGCGGCTTTCGATGAGGTGGGATTAGGTAGGGGACTTGGTTTGTGGCCTGGTGTGGTTAGGTGAGGTGGGGTGAGCAACGTTGACTTCGGGCCCCCTTCTAACCCCCGCTCGAGGTGGTTTCAGAGAACGTGTGGGTGTGGGTGGGTGAGGTGAGATGTGTAGAGTGTGTTGTGTTGTGTGCAATGTTGACTCCGGGCCCCCTTCTTCCCCCCGCTTGAGAGGGTTTCAGAGATTCAGAGAAGGTGTGGGTGTTGCTGGGTTTAGTTTGGTGCGTAGAGTGTGGTTTGTTCGTGGTGTCGCTTGTGGTGTGTGTGTGCAGCACCGACGACTTCAGCCCCTTCTTCTCTTTCCTTCTTCCTTTTTTCCCTGCAGGGATCGATCTGATCAGGGGTCAGAGATTCAGGGAAGTGGGTGTGGCCTCCCCCCGCTTGCTTCCTTCATTCCTTCGCACTACGACCAGCTTCTAATCTTAGCTGCTTAGCTGTGCTGCTGGCTCTCTTGGATGAGTAGAGCCAACTCCCCTTACTCAGCCGGTGCGTAGAGTGTGGTTTGATGTGGTGCGTAGAGTGTAGTGTGGTGTGTGCAACGTCGACTTCAGGCCCCCTTCTTCCCCTTTTCTCTTCCCCCTTCCCCCGGCTCGAGATGGTTTCAGAAAAATCTGTGTATGAAGCTATGATTCGCTCGTTCACACACTGCTAACTGCATGTGCGGCATGGTGTGGTATGATGCTGTGTGGGTGTTGTGTGGCGTGGGGTGCGTAGAGTGTTGGGTGCTTTGTGGCAACTTTTGACTTCATGTCGCCTCCAGAAAAAAAAAGAAAAAAAAAAAAAAGGATCAGATCCCCCCCCCCCCGCTGATAAGTTGTCAGAGATCATGAGAAGGTGTGGGTGTGGCTGGGTTTGGTGTTGTGCGTAGAGTGTGGTTTAGTGTTGTGCGTAGAGTGTGGGTATGTTGGTGGCAATGTTGACCTTTGGTCCCCCTTCTTCCCTTCTTTTTCCGTTTTTTCTTCCGCCCCGCTTGAAAGGGTGTCAGAGGAAGGTCAGTATGGATCTATGACTTCGCCTCGACCACATCAAACTGCTTACTGAGTGCGAGCATGGTGTGTGTATTAATTCTGTGTGGTGGCGTGGGGTGCGTAGAGTGTGGGTTGGTGTTGTGTGTGCCACGTCGACAGGCCCTGTCTTCTTCCCCCCACTTCAGATGGTTTCAGAAAAAGCTGTGATGAACTAAGATTTTGCCCAGACGAACTGCTTACTGCATGTGGCGGCATGGTGTGGTATGGTGCTGTGTGGGTGTGGTGTGGCGTGGGGTGCGTAGAGTGTTGGGTGGTTTGTGCAACGTCAACTTCAGGTCGCCTTCATCCCCCCGCTTGAGACGGTTTCAGAGAAGGTTGTACATGAAGCTATGATTCGCAGTGTTTGTTATTTCAGATTTTGTAGTCTCAGTTAGTAGCTACTGGGATACTCAACCCTGATGCATGAAGTTTTTGCCTAGCCCCTTGCATGGGCGGAGCGCCAAGCGCGGAGCCTGGGGGGTCGGGGGGCAGCGCGTCCTGATATCGGGGGGTCCGGGGGGTGAAGCATTCGACGGAATGGCGACGCGTCGTCAAAAAAAGAAACACTGATGATTCGCTCTACACAAACTGCTTGCTGCTGGTGGGACATGGTTGGGTGTGTGGTGTGGCGTGGTGTGTGGTGAAGCGTGGTGGGTGGTTTGTTGTAGCGTGGTGGGTGGTGCGTAAAGTGTGGAGGGGTGTGTGTTGTGTGGCATGGTGTGTGGTGAAGCGTGGTGGGTGGTGTGTGTTTAAGTTAGCTTGGTGTGTTTGTTAAAGTGTTGGATGGGTTTGTGTGTGTGGCGTTGTGTGTGGTGAAGCGTGGTGTGTGGTGCGGTGTAGCGTGGTGGGTGGTGCGTAAAGTGTGGAGGGGTGGGGTGTGTGGACAGGTGGGGTGGGGTCGGTTGAGGTGGGGTGGGTGTGGGTATTATGTGGGGAAGGGTGTAGTGAGGTGAAGTGCACTGCTATCAGGCCCCCTTAACAACCCTATACTTCAAAGTAGATACTCACACCACGCCCGACAACCCTTCTTTTAGGCAGAGGAGCTGGCATGGTGAGGGGAGGGGGGTTGCACTGCTACTTTACCCCCTTGGCTACCCTGTACTGCCATGAATACGAGTAATCGCACCATGTACGACCACCCTTGCCGCAGGCCGATGACCTGGCATGTGAAGGGAAGGGAGATGTACTGCTAGCAGGCCCCCTTGGCTACCCTGTACTGCCATTAATAATCACACTACATACAACCACCCGTACCCCAGGCCGATGGGCTGGCATCCACCGTGGCGGTTTGTCTGGTGGACATGCACTCCCAGGTGGCTTACACCCTAACCTGGGCTGCCCTGGATACTCCTGCTCAGCCGTGGAGTGGCTACCAGCGACCCCTGTCAGACCCCCTTGGCTATGCTGTACTAATATGAATACTGCTACTCACACCATGTACGACCACCCTTGCCGCAGGCGGATGAGCTGGCATCCACCCTGGCAGTGTTTTTGGTGGACATGCACGCCCAGGTGGTAAACACCCTAACCTGGGCTGCCCTGGATGCTCCTGCTCAGCCATGGAGTGGCTATAAGCGACCCCTCAAGCGAGCGGATGCAGCCTCTCCCTCCCCCATGGTTGGTGGCGGGTTTCCCTGAGGGGCCCTGCTCTATCAGCTGCAGACATACCTCGTCCCTGCTGTCCACCCAGTGGTTCATCACACAGGTCGGTGGGGGTGAGGGTGGGGTGGGGGGTGGGATGGGGTGGGGGGTGGGTGGGGGGGGGGGGTCAACTTGTGTTCCTCACTTTCTCTCACGTCATTCTTATGGTCCTCTCACAACGCACACCCATCCATCTCACTCATATTATGGTCCTACTCGCACCCATCCATCTCACTCATATTATGATCCTACTCACACCCATCCATCTCACTCTTTTATGGTCCTACTCACACCCATCCATCTCACTCATATTATGGTACTACTCACACCCATCCATCTCACTCATATTATGGTCCTACTCACACCCATCCATCTCACTCAATATATTTTCCTACTTCACACCCTCCATCGGGAGAACTCACTTTATGGTCCTACCACGACCCATCCATCTCAACTCATATTATGGTACTCTCACAAGCACTACTCACAACCCAGTCCATCTCACTCCATGTTATAATTTTTATGGTTCCTATACTCACACCCATCGCATCTCCACGCATATTATGTCCCTACTCACAACCCATCCATCTCACTCATATTATGGTCCTACTCACACCCATCCATCTCACTCATATTATGATCCTACTCACACCCATCCATCTCACTCATATAGTGATCGCTAAACAAAACTCCCGACCCTCCATCTCACATCTCACACCCATCTATCTAACTCATTTTGTGATCCTACTCTCACCCATCCTCCCCATGGGGTACAGGTGCTGCAAGAAGGGCTGGGTGCTGCCCTGCAGCGTTACCACAGCATCGCCCCCTCCCCACAGCGACTGACCCAGTTTGCCGCTGATGTGGCCCATCTGTCCATCACGGTGTGCAGCTTCTGCCAGGTATGAAGTGGGTAGATGTAGACAAGTCATAGATGTAGAGATGTAATGGATACCAGTTGTGCAGATAGGGCATGTATGCATGCATGTTTAAGACGCAGTCCACTGCCGTTGTGAGTAGTTCTGATGTAGCCCGCCTGCCCATCACGGTGTGCAGCTTCTGCCAGGTATGAAGAGGATCGATGTAGTGAGGGCATGGATACCAGTAGGGCAGATAGGGCATGCATGCATGTATGTGTAACTCACAGTCCGCTGATGTTGTCAGTAGTTCTGATGTAGCCCAGATCAACTCTCTCACCACCCAGATCAACTATACCAACACCCAGATCAACTATACCAACACCCAGATCAACTATACCAACACCCAGATCAACTATACCAACACCCAGATCAGCTATACCAACACCCAGATCAACTATACCAACACCCAGATCAACTATACCAACACCCAGATCAACTATACCAACACCCAGATCAACTATACCATACCAACCACCCCCAGATCAACTATACCACCTCCGCAAATCACTATAACTACCAACAGCCCAGATCAACATAACCACCACCCCGACAGCTATTTCCAACACCCAGACCAACTATAATAAAAAAAAAAACCAACAACCCATATCAACTATAATAAAAAAAATAAAAACCGACACCCAATCAACTATTCCAACACCCAGATCAACTATACCAACACCCAGATCAACTATACCAACACCCAGATCAACTATACCACCACCCAGATCAACTATACCAACACCCAGATCAACTATACCAACACCCAGATCAACTATACCACCACCCAGATCAACTATACCAACACCCAGATCAACAGAACCACCACCCAGATCACTATAATACCACCACCCTGATCACTACTCCAACACCCATACACTAACCACACCCGATCAACTATAAACCACACCCAGATCACCTATACCAACACCCAGATCACCTATACCAACACCCAGATCAGCTATTCCAACACCCAAATCAACTATACCACCACCCAGATCAACTATACCACCACCCAGATCAACTATACCACCACCCAGATCAGCTATTCCAACACCCAGATCACCTATACCAACACCCAGATCAATATAAAAACCAATAAAACCACCACCCAAGATCAACTATCCAACACCCAGATCAACTTATAAAACCAACACCCCGATCAACTACAACTACAAACCAACACCAGATCAACAATACCACACCCAGATCAACTATACCAACACCCAGATCAACTATACCAACAATACCACACCCGGATCAGTATTCCAACACCCAGCTCACTATACCAACACCCAGATCAACTATACCAACACCCAGATCAACTATACCACCACCCGGATCAGCTATTCCAACACCCAGATCAACTATACCAACACCCAGATCAACTATACCAACACCCAGATCAACATAACCAACACCCAGGATCAACTACAACTACATACAAAAAACACCAAACACCCATATCAACTATCACCAACACCCAGATCAACTATAACCCAACACCCAACACCCAGCTACACTACTCCCCAACACCGCCATATCAACTATCCAACCACCCGATCAACTATAACCAACCACCCCCGCTCCCCACCTCTCATACCATCACCCATCATCAACTTAACCCCCACCCCCTCTCACCTACTCTAATCCCACCCACCCCAGCCTCAACCCCCTCTACAACCCACCCCCCAGATCCACCTCCTACTAACCCCCAATCCACTATCACCCCAACACGCCAATCAACTATATCAACACCCAGATCAAACTATAATACCAACACCCAGATTCAACTATTCAACACCCAGATCAACTATAAATACCACACCCAGACAACTAAAAACCCACCAACCAAACCATACCACCACCCAGATCACTATAACAAACCCCCAGATCACTATTTATTCCAACAATTCCAACACCCAGATCAACTACACCAACACCCAGATCAACTATACCAACACCCAGATCAACTCATACAAATCCAACACCGAGATCAACTATAACCAACACCTCCCAAATCAACTATTCCCACCCCAAATCACCTATGGCCACCCCCAGATCACTATACAACACCCAGATCACTATAAAAAAACCAACACCCAAATCAACTATACCACCACCCGGATCGGCTATTCCAACACCCAGATCAACTATACCAACACCCAGATCAACTATACCAACACCCAGATCAACTATACCAACACCCAGATCAACTATAAAGCCACATCACCCGGATCAGCTCTTCCAACCCCCCCCCCCCAACAAAAGGAAAAAAAATCACTATCCCACCACCCCGATGCAACTATCCAACCAACCCGATCAACTATACCAACCACCCGTATCAGCATTCCAACACCCCATCAGTCTATACCAACACCCAGATCAACTATATAAAAAACAACTATAAATAAAACCCAACACCCAGATCACCTATAACAACACACCAGATCAACTACATACAACACCCAACACCCCCAGATCAACTATAACCAACACCCACATATCAACTATCTAACCGAACACCTTATCAACTATAATATAAATAACCACCACCCATATCAACTATGTCCAACAACCCAGCATCAACTATAAACTACGCACACCCAGATCACCTAATACCCCCCCCCAGATCCCCTATAAAACCCCACCCATCTTCAACTATACCCCCCCCCAGATCCAAACTCTAACCCAACACCCATCTCACTATACTCCCACCCCTCTCACACTAATCACCACACCCAGATCCAACTATTATCAACAACCCGATCAACGAGACCCACACCCAGAACACTATTTCCAACACCCAGATCAACTATACCAGACACCCAGATCAACTATAAACCACCCACCCCAGATCACTATACAACACCCAGATCCACGATGTGTGCCAACACCCAATCAACTAGCCAACACCCAGATCAACTATAAAAACCCACCACCCAATATCAACTATACCAAGACCGAGATCAACTTACTAAACACCCAGATCAACTAGAACCAACACCCAGATCAACTATATCAACACCCAGATCAACTATACCAACACCCAGATCAACTATTCCAACACCCAGATCAACTATACCAACACCCAGATCAACTATACCACCACCCAGATCGACTATACAACACCCAGATCACCTATTCCAACACCCAGATCAACTACACCAACACCCAATCAACTATACCAACACCCAGATCAACTATACCAACACCCAGATCAACTATACCAACACCCAAATCAACTATACCAACACCCAAATCAACTATGCCAAACCGCCAGATCAACTCATACACAACACCCCGATCAACTATCGCCAAGACCCAGATCGACTATCTCTTCACCCAGCACCAGCTCCCCAATCACTAGATATCAACTTAACCAAACACCCAATCAACTTGTACCCTATCGCCATATTAATGTTTCCAACACTCAGATCGACTTGCAATTTTCTAAACGACTTACTTCTGCCGATTGGTTTGGGGTGCGTCCTCATCTGTATAGATCCGTTGAAGCCCCTCCTGTCATGGTTTGGCCTATTTGGTCTACCCCTGAAACAATGTAACAGCTAGTACTGTACTGTACTGTACTGTACTGTACTGTACTGCACTGCACTGTACTGTACTGTACTGTACTGTAATGTACTATACTGTACTGTACTGTGCTGTAACAGCTAGTACTGTAACAGCTTGTACTGTAATAGGTAGTGCTGTGACAGCTAACTGACTATTTCTGCCCTTTGAACCCCGCAGGTGCCCCTGGTGTCAGTCGTTGCTGGTCCCATACACGTCCGCAACTCAAAACCGCGGCTGCCTGAGATTCAGCCCCATAAGCCCCCTGAACCCTGGTCCAGCACGAAAGCCCTAGTTGGCCTTGAAGAAGAGACATCAGAAGTGGAGTTTGCCCCTGCTCCAACCAGCTCAGACACCCCTGGTTTTGACACTGCCTTGGCATTCATCCAGACTGGCAGATGCTGGTTCCGGCATCTAACCCACAGTGCGGGCTAACTTAAGTGGGGGCTAACTTCCCTCTAACCTTAAGGTCAGGGGCCCCTCACCTCCCTTCACCTCCCTTCACACCCCTCTTCACACACTTTCCTTCACCTCCCTTCACCTCCCTCACACCCCTCTTCACACACCTTCCGCACTCCCATGCACCTCATTCACCACACACACCTCCCTTCACCTCCCTTCACACACCTTCACACACCCCTCTTCACACACACCCCTTCACACTCCTCCCTTCACACCCCTCACACCTCCCCTCAAACCCCTCACCTCCCTTTACACCCATCCTGCTCACACGGAGTGTTTTTCCTTAGCACGATTAATCGCGCACACACGGTTATGAATGTTTATTCGCGAAATGGCCCATCGTTTTCTGGTGTCTAGGTAAGGTTTTTGTGCTCTTGAAACGTTGGCCTGGGCATCGTTTTCCCATCCATCCATACGACAGCATCGCCCCTCTTACCTCTTCAACAAGGTAATGTGAGAACGGCCGTGGTGGGGCGTGGTGTAGGGAGCCCGTCGCGTACGCGGGTGGGGAGCTTCTGGGTCTCCTACTCAACTGGACTTGCTACCATCGAGTGTTGACAACGCACCTGCAAGCCAAGGCGGAACGAAGGGGAGTAGAACCACCGACTTTTCATCTCAAGCGATTTGGTCTACCAATAGGCCATTGTATATCACTGAAAGGGGCTCTCTCTCCACACCCATCCTCCTCATACGATGCAAGTGTTGCAAGAGGGGCTGGGTCCTACCATCCATCCATACTACAGCATCACCCCTCACCTTTCCTTCCCACAACCCATCCGTCTCACACATCACTCTCACACCCCATGTCTAACACCCATTCTCCCTCTCACACCCATCTGTCGAACACTCATCCTTCCCGCACTCATCCTTCTCACACCCATTCTTCTAACACCCATTCTCCCTCTCACACCCATCTGTCCCCCCACCCCCCACCCGGGGTGGGGGGGGGGGGTTGGGGGGGGGGGGGGGGTGGTGGGGGGGGGGGGGGTGGGGGGGGGGGGGGGGGGGGGGCGGGGGGGGAGACAAACACAAAAAAAAAAAAAAAGAAAAAAAAAACAAAAAAAAAAAAAAAAAAAAAAAAAAAAAAAATCAAAACGACAAAAAAAAAGAAAAAAAAAAAAGAAAAAAATAAACAAACCAAAAGAAATAAAACAAACAAAAAAAAAACAACACAACAACCAACACAAAAACGAAAACAAACAACACAAACAAGAAAAAAAAAAACCAAAAAAAAAAACAAACAAACAAAACACAACCACAACAAAAAACAAACAACAAAAAACAACCCAATAAAACAAAAAGCAAAAAATAAGAACACCCACCAAACATAAAACAAAATAACAAACACAAAAACACACCACCATAAAAAAAAAAAAACAAAAAAAAAAAAAAGAAAACAAACCAAAAAACCAAACAAAACAAACCAAAAAAAAAAAACCAACACCAACAACAAAAAAAACAAAGAAAAAAAAATAATAAACCCCGCAGCCGGCGCGCCACGCAGCCGGCGCACACCCAGGCGCGCACACCCAGGCGGGAAAACCCACGGCGCACACCCAGGAGGCGAGCACGCAGCCGTCGCACACCCAGCCGGCGCACACACAGCCAGGCGCACACCAGCCGCGCACACCAAGCAGGAGCAAACCAAGCCTGGCGCCACCAAGGGAGCAAGGCAACACAGGAGAAAGGAAAAACCAGAAGTGCGCACACCCAGCCGGGACAACAAACAAGCAGGCGCACACCAGAGACGAACCAACAGACCGGGAACAACATGCTCCGCACAAACCATCCTTTCTCCCACCCATCCGACTAACACCAATCCTTCTCACACCAATCATTCTCACACCACATTCTCCCTTCTGCATCCATCCTTCTCACAAAAGCCTACTCCACACCCATCCTTAGAACACCAATCCGCATTTCACAACCATCCTTATCACACACTGCTACATTCCACACCCATTCTCCCTTCGCACCCATCCTTCTCACACCCATTCTCCCTTCACACCCATCCTTCTCACACCCATTCTCCCCTTCATCACCCATTCCTACCTTCACACACATCACTCTTCACACCCATCCTGCCACAACCATGATACCTCACACCACATTCTCCCTCGCACCCAGCCGGCGCACCACCCAGGCGCCCGGCACAACCAGACGGCGCACAGCCCAGGCGGCCCAGCACACCAGGCGCCCGGGCGCAAACCAGCCGGCGCACAACCAAGGCGCCCGGCATAACCCAGCCGGCGCACAACACAGGCGCCGGCAGCACCCGCGGGCGCACCACCCATAGGCGCCCGGCACACCCAGTCCGGCGCACACCAATTCTCCCTTCACTACCCATCCTTCGCAACCCATTCTCCCTTCTACACCCAGCCTTCGCACACCCATTTCTCCCTTCAAACCAGTTTCCTTCACAACCCATTCTCCTCACACCCCATCCCCTTCTCACACCCATCCTTCTCACTCATGCTATAGGTTAGTGCAGCGGCCGACTAGACCCGAAGAAGACCCTGCCCCCCTCCTGCGTCGGCCCCCTCAACAAAGCTGGCTTCCCCTCCCCCAGGCCGTCCATCTCAGTGGGTTCCCCAGGGGGTTCACCTCGCAGTCCAGTCCGTCAGCCACCTCCCTTCCCTAGCCCCCCAGCTTAGCAGCCGCTCCACATCCCCCTAGTAGCCAGCGCGGTAGCCACCGGGGGGCTGGGCTTTCCTCCGCTCCCATCCTGGCTGACACCGGCCCTAGCACGTCCAGGCTGGCAATCCGTGCCAGGCTGGCGAGTACCACCTCCCAAGGCAGCCCGAGCATGTCCAGGCTGGCAAGCCCCACCTACGCATCAAATGCAGGAGACTCCTGCACAAGACCATTCTCAGGCAGCGGAGTCAGTAGCAGTGTGGGTGAGAATTCAGCTACATTCATAGCTACACAGGAGGCTTCACCTTCTGCTACGTCACCTTCTGCTACGTCACCGCCGGCATCAGGAGCAGGCCCATTAGTAGAAGACTGGGTCCCACAGGCGGGGCCTCCCCCAATCAAAGAGGGCAAGGAGGGTTCAAGTGATCAACAGGGAGGGCCTCGCCCAATCGGGGAGGGCATGGAGGGTTCAAGTGATCAGCAGGGAGGGCCTTGGCCAATTGGGGAGGGCATGGAGGGTTCAAGTGATCAGCAGGGAGGGCCTTGGCTAATCGGGGAGGGCAAAGAGGGTTCAAGTGATCAGCTGGGGGGGCTTAGCCCGATTGGAGAGCGCAATGATAGTTCAGGGGAACCAGGGCCTGCTGGTGTGCATCCCAGTGATGAAATCTCGGTTGCCAGCTCTAGTGGTGGTGGTGGTGGTTCCAGTGGTGATGGTAGGGGTGGTGGTGCCAGTGGTGCTGGTGCTGGTGTACAGGCCATGGTTGAAATCTCTGTTGCCAGCTCTAGTGGTGGTGGTGGTGGTGGTGCAAGTGGTGGTGGTGCTGGTGTACAGGCCATTGGAGAAATCTCCGTTGCCAGCTCTAGTGGTAGTGGTGGTGCCAGTGGTGGTTGTGTTGGTAGTGCTGTTGCTGGTGCTGGTGTACAGGCCAGTGATGAAATCTCCGTTGCCAGTTCTAGTAGTGGTGGTAGTGGTGGTGCTGCTGCTGCTTTTGCTGCTGCTGCTGCTGCTGCTGCTTCTACTACTGGGAGATCTCCAGGTGTTCGGTTTTCCCCACTAGAACCGGGTGTTCCCCTCTTAGAGAACAAGCACGCCGACAAGAGCTGGTGGTGGATGCCAGAGAGAGCCATAGACACGGCTGCCAACTCCTCGCGACTGAAGAGCCTGGTAGCTGACAGGCGCAAGGGGCACGGCACGGGTGCCTTCAACCCACTGGTGTGTATGGACCTCGAGGGGGGCGACTTCCTGGACCGTAGTACAGCTAGCGGCGCTGCTTGGCTGGCGGTTTTTCCAGTCGTTGGTGGCGGCTGCGCAGGCGGATGATGTGTTGGAGGCCCTGCACATGAGGCACGAGCTGTTACCACGTGTGAATGGCCTGCCCTACTCTGATGAGGAGCTGCTGAGCCGCGCAAAAGTACGCGGCATGGCTCAGGCTCTCCTTGGGATGCACTTTGAAAGCCCGTCGTGACATGCACTGGTACATTGATTCGTACTGTAATTTCTGCACATCACTGTTAGGCAATCCCAGGTTGCCGAGTCATCCTTTACTTACTTCATTCTTAAAACCATAACTGACTTCGGGTTTGGTATGGGGGTGCTCAAACTCCATCCATCCGTCCGTTTGCCTGTCTATTCCACTTAGTTCGCTCCCTGGTTCCGTGGGTAGGTATGGCAGGGGGGGACTTGGAACTGGAAGGCGGTGAGCAGCCCATAGTTGGCTGAAAAACCATGCAGCAATTCAATTATATCCAAATTTCGTCCATGTCTGAAGGTATGGAGCTCGACATATCCTACTAACATATAACGGGTTTGATAAGTTACTGCTAATCAACTAAGGTTTCAAGTTAAAACATCTAACTATCTAGAGATAGATGTAGGACTAATAAAGACTAAGAAAACAGTCAAAATTACAAATTTGAAAATTTGAAAACATTGGATTCGAGGATTCGAGCAATCGAGCATCGCCAATCCTACTAACATATAACGGAGCTCGACAGTCAGCACCTAAGCGTGAGCTCGACGCCCAAGTAATGTGAATGCATGTTACTGTCCAGGGGTAGGCCAAATTGGCTAAAGGGACTTGCCCATCCGTTGAAAGCAAACAAAGGGCACGAAGTCCATTAAAGCAAGCAACCAGGAGGCGGAAAGGGGAGGGATTCCAAGGTAGGCAATCCAGAGCACCAAGCCCAACACACACGAGGGGAAGGCCGAACAAAAAAAGGCCCTCAAAGGCACCCGCTAAGAGCAAAAGTAAATGCAGCGAGAATGCCCTGGAAAGGAAAAGAGCGCTAGTGCAACCAGCACAACCACCGTGCAGAACGTGGGCCAGAGAGCCTAGGAGTATGCCATAGGCGCCCATGGGAGAAAAGGGAGAGTCCAGACTAAACACAGAATGTCCACAAACCAAAATAGCAAGACTCCGCAAGCAAGCACACAAGACAGGGACGAAGGAATACACCGCTCAGGGCAGACATGTTGGCTATACGCATCTGATCTGGTTCTGCAGCCGACACAAAGAGAGACAGGGTTCGTTACATAAACTCAGCAAATCATTGCCGAGATAGGACAGCAGCACAGCCTGCCTACATGTACCATCAAATTTTAAACTGGTAACAGGAAGCATGAGGGTTTTTGAGCCCTCCCCCCCCCCCCACCCCCCCCCCCCCCCCCCCCCCCCCCCCCCCCCCCCCCCCCCCCCACACACACACACACACACAAACCTGAAGATCTAAGTAGGAACAGTCCAAGAAATGAAGCAAACTAGAGGCGGAAAAGAGAGCGGAAACCATAAGCATGAGAAGTTTTGGGGGAGAGAGAGAGGGTTCGTTACATAAACTCAGCAAATCATTGCTGCGACCTAACAGCAGCACAGCCTATCATACAATTTTATAGTAGGGAGCATGAGGGTTTTTGAGGCACCCCCACAAACCTGAAAAACAAACTAGAAACAGTAAACAAAGCAAACTGGAGGCGTAAATGAGAGCGGTAAGGGGAGGAATACCTAGATAGGCGATCCAGAGCACCAAGCCCAACAAGTAAAAGAGAGGAAGGCCGAACCAAAAATGACAAAATACCACCCAAGGTCCCAAGGGCATGAGCTATTAGCACCTTAAGATGCAGCGATTAAGCCCTTAAGGGAAAAAAACACAAGTCAAACCAACACAAGCATGTTGCAGAAAAGGACCCGAGTGTTTGTGTGAGAGACAGGGAGAGAGAGAGAGGATTCGTTACATAAACTAATCCTCAACAAGTCACTGCCGAGAATGGACAGCAGCACAGCCTGCATACCATCAACATTTATAACAGGTGGAACGAGGGTTGGTTTTTGGGGCTGTTTTTTGAAGATCCCGAGCAGTGAACACTTAAATTTCGGTGGAGTTTTTTGGTAGACATATGCAGCGACGGACATGTGAGTGGTCGTGGGAATGTATCCCGCAACTTCCCTGACTACGGATATTAGCCTTGTGTCATGAATCTCGCTTTGGGACGCTACATGTTGAGTATGTACATTGATAATGTAGCACGCTGGAATAATCATCTCAGAGCGTGATTGTGCCTATGTCACGCACTATCGCATGGTGTGAATTACCCTGATCGGCGTGGTGTTGGAAAAGATGTGGACAATTACTAAGATACCGCGTTCAGCTTCAAGGTGAATTGGGATACGTTAAATTTCGCTGAATAGCAAGTCTGGTAGGGAAGCTGCCTAGAAGCTGTTGCCCTTACCCCAAAAGAAAAGCAACGCATTAAACAATTTTTCTTCTTTGCAGTGTCGAAGTATTTTCTCCAAGGAGGATTTTCGCCTCAAAGGATGGGTCTCCCTATTTTACAGTACATTCACATAGCTTCACAAGGAGCCAGTTCACTCTTCAGTGCTGTAGGTTACCCAGCACTCCACAGGATGACACAGGAGAATGGTTCTCGTCACATGGGATCAGGGTATCGCAATTGTCATTTTGGGTTGCACTTCTGACGCAACTGCCTCCCTTTGGATTGCGCTTTTGGTTCAACTAAAAACGGAAATCTTTGCGCTTTAAAGCTTGACACGTCAGCCAATTGTCTTATAACTAACATACATCGGTCATCTCCATCATTGCCACCTGTTGTTCCATTGCCGACACTCTCCACCAATTTTCCATGGGACTTGTTCACTTGGGTAAGGTGTGTCCCAGTTTCTTCTACCCTTAGGGGGAGTCGAACCCCAGACCCTTTGTCGTTAAAGCGATTTGGTGTACGACTAGACCAATTCTATCACTGAAACGGGCTAGGACTTGTTCACTTGGGTAAGGTGTGTCCCAGTTTCTTCAGCAATGCCTCGAAGTCAAACTCAGACTGGCGATGATTGAATTGCTCGACTTGAACAAAGTCCTCGTCGTGAGTGTAGAACGCTCGTGTCAACTCCATGAGCAGACGGGCCTGCAATGTTAGTAATCCAGTTAGTTAATTAGTTAGTTAGTTAGTTAGTGTGTTTCCATTTGAAGGTAGTCCTCATCGTGAGTGTAGAACGCTCGTGTCAACTCCATGAGCAGATGGGCCTGCATTATTAGTCATTCAGTTAGGTAGTTAGTTAGTGAAATTGTTAGTCAGTTAGTCAGTTAGATGGTTAGTTAGTCAGTTAGTCAGTTAGTCAGTTAGTGCGTTCCCACTTGAAGGTAGTCCTCCTTGTGAGTGTAGAACGCTCGTGTCAACTCCATGAGCAGACAGGCCTACATTGTTAATTAGTTAGTTATCTAGTTATTCAGTCAGTCAGTCATTCATTCATTCATTCATTCATTCAGACAGTCATCCATTCATTCATTCATTCATTCAGACATTCAGTCAGTCAGCCAATCAGTTCATTTGTTAGTTTGTCCGTAAGTTTTGGCTAAATGGCAGATCAGCCTTCAGGGTGATCACCATTTGTAGCCGTAGTGAACAAGAGTACCCCTAGCCCCCCAACCCACCCACCCCGGCACACCCACCACCCAACCTACCCACCCACCCACCCCGCAACACCCACCCACCCACCCACCCGGCAACACCCACCACCCACCCCCACCACCACCACCCACCCCACGCCACCCCCCACCCACCCCACACACCGGCCAACCACCCACCCCACCCCACCCCACCCACCCACCCACCCAACACCCCACCCCCCCCGCAAACCCACCCACAACACCCACCCACCCGGCAACACCCACCCATCCCACCCGGCCACACCCACCCCACCACACCCACCCACCCACCGGCCACCCACCCCCCAACCCCCACCCGCAACACCAACACACACCACCAACCCCGGCAACACACCCACCACCCACCCACGGAACAAAAAAACAACAACCGACCACCCCCCCCCCCACTAACATATACACACTTGCCATCCCCCCCCCACCCACAACACCCCACCACCAACCCACCCACACTCACCCACTTTGCTCCCCACCACCGCCTGACACCCGCGGTCCCAACATCACCCCCAACCACCCACCCTCTAACGTATACACACCTGCATCCACCAACACCCGCCCACATTCACCCCCCCACCCACAGCCACCAACATCACCTCAGCAGGGCTGACTTCCAAAGGGTTGACAGTGTCGCCTCTTCCCCCCCCCCCCCCCCCCCCCACACACACACACACACACACACACACACACACAAAGCCAACCAACATCACCTCAGCAGGGCTGACTTCCAAAGGGTTGACAATGTCGCCTCTAATGAGCACTAGGCCCTTGCTGTCCTTCAGCTCCGTGTAGTTGGTCAGAGTTAAGTGAGGAGGTGCATGCACGCCATTCCTAGAAGGTGTGTTGGAGGGTGTGTTGGAGGGTGTGGGAAGGTGGATAGGTAGGTAGGTGGAAGGGTGGGTCGGTTTTGGGTGTGTTGGAGGGTGTGGGAAGGTGGATAGGTAGGTAGGTGGAA
>JACBWV010000490.1:23218-35989 GCA_013435795.1 Chlamydomonas sp. ICE-L | reverse complement strand
GAAGGTGGATGGTAGGTAGGTGGGGAAGGGTGGTCGGTTTTTGGTGTGTTGGAGGAGTTTTTGGGGTGTGGGTTGGTTGGATGGGTTGGGTGGGTGGATAGGAAGGCAGGTGGGTGGGGTGGGTGTAGGGGGTGTTGGAGGGTGGGGTGGTTGGTGATAGGAAGGTAGGTGGGAGGGGGTGGGTGGGGTTGGTAGTGGGTGGTGGAGGGAGTGTGTGGCGAGGTGCATGCAACCACATTCCAGGGGAGTGTTGAAGGGGTGTTGAGGGTGTGGTGGGGAGGGGTGTGGAGGGTCAGTACTCTTGCACTCGTACTCTGGATAGGCACCCTGTCTCTCGTGCACATTTAGTGGGTTAAAACACGCTTCTGTGATAGCACCCTGTAATCTTGAACTCACAGTAGCTCCGTGATAGCACCCTGTTCTCTGCACTCTGTAATCTGCACTCCGTACTCTGTGGTAGCACCCTTGTACTCATGCACTTTTGTACTCTTGCACTCAAGTACTCATGATAGCACCTTGTACTCTTAGGCACTCAGTACTCTATGATAGACCCTGTGACTCTTGCACTAGTACTCATGTGATAGCACCTGTATCTTGCATCAGTACTCTGTGTAGCCAGACTGTACTCTTGAACTTTGTACTCTTGGCCTCAGTACTCTTGTTGTGATAGCACCCTGTACTCTTGCACTCAGTACTCTGTGAAAGAACCATGTACTCAAGCACTTGTACGCCACTTGCCTCAGAGTTTACTCTGTGAAAGATCCCTCGACTCTTGCACTTCAGTTATCTGTGTGATAGCACCCTTTACTCTCGGCACTTCGTAGTTCCTCTTGCACTCACGTACTCTGTGATAGCATACTGTACTCTTGACTTTGTACTCTGGCACTCAGTACTCTTGATAAAACCCACTGATATCTTGCAATTGTACTATTGCCCTCGCACAGGTTCTCTGTGATAGCACCCTGCACTCTTGCATTTGACTCTTGCACTCAGTACTCTGGATAGCACCCTGTACTATCTGCACTTTTGTATTTTGCACTGCAGTACTCTGTGATTTAGCACCCTGAACTCATCGCGCTGTTTGTAATCTTGCCACTCTGTACTCTGTGACTAAGCACGCTGTACTCTAGAACTTGTACTCTGCACTCAGGTACTCTGTAGATCAGCACCGGGTTCTGCTTGCCCATGATCGTATTATGGTGATAGCCACACTGCGTACTCTTGCACTTTGGGACTCGTAACTCGAGTACTCTGTGGCGATTTAGCACCCTGTAATCTTGCAGCTTGTAGTCTTGCACTCCGTACTCTGTGATAGCACCCCGTAATCTTGCACTTGTATCTGCAATCAGTAATCTGTGCATAGCATACTGTACTCTTTTCACTTTGTACTTTGGCACTCAGTACTCTGTGCTAGCACCCTGTACTCTGCACTCAGACCTGTGATTGCACCCTTTACTCTTGCACTTTGTACTCTTGCCACTCAGTACTCTGGATAGCCACCCTGTACTCTTGCACTCTGTACTCTGTGGTAGCACCCTGTACTCTTGCACTTTGTACTCTTGCACTCAGACTCTATCGATGCACCTTACTCTGCACTCAGTACTCAGATAGCACCTATGTACTCTTGCACTTAGACTCTGTGATATTCACAACTGTAATCTTTGCACATCAGTACTCCGTGATACGCCACCCGTTCTCTTGCACTATGGTACTCTTGCACTTTGTACTCTTGCACACCGTAATCTGTGATAGCACCCTGTCTATTGCAATCAGTACTCTATGATAGCAACCCTGTCTATTGCACTCCAGTACTCTGGATTGCACCCTGTCCTCTTTGAACTTTGTAAATATTGCACGCGTACTCTGGGATGATAGCACCTGTACTCATCACGTACTCCTGTGATAGCACCTACGTTACTCATAGACTTTGTCACTCTTGCCTCACGTACTCTGTGATGAACCCTGTAACTTACCGCACTTTGTTACTATTGAACTCGTACTTGTGAGTAGCACCTGTACTTTGCACTAGTACTTGTGATAGCACCATGTACTATTGCACTTGTAATCTGGCACCTCAGTACTCTGTGATAGCACCCTTTGTACTCTTGCACTCAGTACTCTGTGATAGAACCCTGTACTCTTGCACTTTGTACTCTTGCACTCAGTACTCTGTGATAGCACCCTGTACTCTAGCACTTTGTACTCTTGCACTCAGTACTCTGTGATAGCCACCTGTAACTCTAGACTTTGTACCTTGCACTCAGTACTCTGTGATAAGCACCCTGTAACTCTTGCATCTAGACTCTGTGATAGCAACCCTGTACTCTTGCCCTTTGTACTCTTGCATCGTACTCTGTGATAGGCAACCCTGTTTGTACTCTAGAACCCTGTACTCTTGCGTCGTACTCTTTGATAGCACCTGTTACTCTTAGCAATTTGTAACTCTTGCACTCAGTACTCTGTGAAGCACCTTGTACTCTTTGCAAACTTTGTACTCGTGCACCAGTCCTCTGTGATAGACACTGTACTCTGGCACTTTGTACTCATGCACTCAGTATCTGTGGTAGCACCCTGCTACTTTTTGCACTTTGTAAATTGCACTCATACTTGTTGATGGCACACTGTGTACTCTGCACTCCGTCCTCTGTGATAGCACCCGTACTCTGCCTTAGTACTCTGCACTCGGTACTCGCCGCCTTCAGTGTTCCCCCCCCTTGTGCTGTTTGATAGCACCCTGTACTCTTGCACTCAGTACTATGTGATAGCACCCTGTACTCTTGCACTTTGTACTCTTGCACGGCAGTACTCGTGATAGCAACCATTGTCCTCTTTGCACTTGTACTCTTGCACTCCGTTCTTGTGATCGCACCTGTTACTCCTTACCACTCAGAGTACTCTGTGATAGCACCCTGTACTATGGAACTTTGTTACTCTTGCACTCAGTACTCTGTGATAGCAACCCTGTACTCTAGCACTTGGTACTCTTGCCACGCATACTCTGTGATAGCACCCTGTAGTCTAGGAAATTGTACTCTGGCACTCAGTACTATGTGGATAGAACGTGTATCTTGCACGTTGTACTCTTGCACTCCGTACTCTGTGATAGCACCCTTGTTACTCTGTGAATTTTGTACTCTTGCCACTCAGTACTCTGTGATAGCTTACCTGTACTATTGCACGTGAGTACTCTGTGCTAGACCTGTACTTTGCACTTTGTATCTTGCATCAGGACTATGTGATGACCCCCTGTCTTTGACACTTTGTACATGCACTCAGTACTCGTTGATAGCCCTGTGTAGCACCCTGTAATCTTGCACTCCGTACTCTTGTGATAGCACCCTGTACTCTTGCATTGTACTCTTGCACTCATACTCTGTGATAGCACCCTTTGTGTATGGCTTGCACTTGTATAGTATCTCTGTGCACTCCGTACTCTGTGTCGCACCCTGACTCTTACACTCAGTACTCCGTGATAGCACCCTGTATCTGCACTTTGGTGATGATTCTTGCACTCGTACTCTGGATAGCCACCATTGTAGGCTAGCACTTTGATACTTTAGCACTAGGTACTCTGTGATACGCACCTGGTAGTCTAGCCACTTTGTACTCTTGCACTCAGTACTCTGTGATAGCACCCTGTACTCTTGCACTCAGTACTCTGTGATAGCACCCTGTACTCTTGCACTCCGTGCTCTGTGATAGCACCCTGTACTCTTGCATTTAGTACTCTTGCACTCAGTACTCTGTGATAGCACCCTGTACTCTTGCACTCCGTACTCTGTAATAGCACCCTGTACTCTTGCACTCAGTACTCCGTGATAGCACCCTGTACTCTTGCACTTTGTACTCTTGCACTCAGACTCTTTGAAGCAACCTGTACTCTCTGCCATTTGTTACTCTTGCACTCAGTACTCTGTGATAGCACCCTGTACTCTTGCACTCAGTACTCTGTGATAGCACCCTGTACTCTGAAAAAAAACTTTTGTACTCTTGACCATCAGTACTCTGTGATAGCACCCTGTACTCTTGCACCTTTTTTGTACTTCTTGCACTCAGTACTCCTGTGTAGCACACCTGTCCTCTAGGCCATTTGTAACTCTTGCACTCAGTAATATGTGATAGCACCCTACTCTTTCCACTCAGTCTCTGTGGATAGCACCCTGTACTCTGGCACTGTGTTACTCTTGCAATCAGTACTCTGTGATAGCCACACTGTACTCTTGCCACTCCGTACTCTGTGTGATAGCACCCTGTACTCTTGCCACTTTGTACTCTTTGCACTCAGTACTCTGTGATAGCACAGTACTCTTGCACTTGTACTATGCACTCAAAGACTATGTGATAGCACCCGGTACTCTGCACTTCATGTACTCGTGCACGCATTACCTGTGATAGCCACCCTGTATCCTCGACTCGTACTCTGTGATAGCACCCTGTACTCTTTTGCACTTGTACTCGTGCACTCAGTACTCTGTGATAGCCACCCTGGTACATGCAGTTAGTGATCTGTGATAGCACCCTGTACTCTTGCACTTTGTACTCTTGCACTCAGTACTCTGTGATAGCACCCTGTACTCTAGCACCCTGTACTCTTGCACTCAGTACTCTGTGATAGCACCTTGTACTCTTGCAATTTGTACTCTTGCACTCAGTACTCTGTGATAGCACCTTGTACTCTTGCACTTTGTACTCTTGCACTCAGTACTCTGTGATAGCACCCTGTACTCTTGCACTTTGTACTCTTGCACTCAGTACTCTGTGATAGCACCCTGTACTCTTGCACTTTGTACTCTTGCATCAGTGAATCTGTGATCGCACATTACTCTTGCACCCCAGTATCTGTGATCGAACCCTTGTAATCTTGTCACTTGTACCTCTCTGACCACTCACGTACTCTGTGATAGCACCCTGTACTCTTGCACTCAGTACTCTGTGATAGCACCCTGTACTCTTGCACTTTGTACTCTTTTGCAATAAGTACTCTGTGATGGCACACTTCTCTTGCACTCGTACTGTGATAGCACCATGTGTTAATATCGGCACACTTAGTACTCTTGCACTCAGTACTCTTGGGATAGCACCTGTACTCTTGCACTTTCCGTGACCCTTCTGTGATAGCAACCCTGTACTATGCACTCAGTACTATGTGATAGGCACCCTGTACTCTTGCACTTTGTACTCTTGCCACTAGTAATCTGTGATAGCACCATGTAATCTAGACGTGTACTCTTGCAATCAGACTCTGTGATAGCCCCTGATCTAGCACTTTTTGTACTCTTGCCTCATACTTGTGATAGCACCCTGTAATCTGACCCTCAGTATCTGTGATAGAACCCGGTACTCTTGCACTTGACTCTTGAACTCAGTACTCTGTGATAACACCCTGTTACTCTTGCACTCAGTAATCTGTGATAGCACCTGTATCGTGAAACGTTGTACTCTTGCCACTCAGTACTCTGTGATGCACCCTGTAATCTTGCCACTCCGTCTCGTGATAGCACCCGGTGTGATCTTGCACTTAGTACCTATTGCACTCAGTATCTGTGTAGCACCCTTGTACATGCTATGATCCGTACTCTTGTGATAGCCCCTGTACTCTCGGCACTTTGTACTCTTGCTCTCAGTATACTCTGTAATAGAACCCTGTGTACTCTTGCACTTGTACTCGTGCAGTCTCGTGATAGCCACCCTGTACTCTAGCACTGTGTACTCTTGGACTCCAGTACCCTCTGTGATTGATAGGCACCATGTACTTTGCACTCAGTACTCGTGATAGCACCCTGCTACTCTTGCAATTTTAATCTTGACCTCAGTACTCTGTGTGATAGCACCTGTACTCTTGCACTTTGTATTTGCCACTCAGTTCAGTACTCTGTGGATAGCACCCCGTACGAGCATTGCCACTTTGTACTCTTGCCACTCAGTACTCTGTAGATGGCTACCCTTGTACTCTGGCAATCAGTACCTGTGATAGCACCCTTGTACTCTTGCCAACTTTGTACTCTTGCATCAGTATCTGTGATGGCAACCGGTGTACTCTTGCACTCTGTACTCTTGCATCAGAACTCTGTGATAGCACCCTGTAATCCTTGACCCATCCAGTACTCTGTGATAGCACACGGTTGGACTCTTGCACTTTGTACTCGTGCACTCCGTACTCTGTGTAGCACTGTAACTCTTGCACTTTGTACTCTTGCACTCCCGTACTCTGGGATACACCCTGTACTCTTACAACATCAGTACGGCTGTGATAGAACCTGACTTTGGCACTGTACTATTGCAATAGTAATCGTATAAGCACCCTGTTTACTCTAGCACTTTACTCTTGCACTCAGTACTCTGTGATAGCACCCTGTAGTCTAGCACTTTGTACTCTTGCACTCAGTACTCTGTGGATAGCACCCTGTGGACTCTTGGACTCAGTAAGTAATCTGTTGTTTGATTTTTTTAGAACCCTGTACTCTTGACTCCGTGCTCTCGTGATTAGCACCCTGGACTCTCATTTCACGACTCTTGCACTCAGACTCTGTGATAGCACCCTGACTCTGGCACTCCGTACACTCTGTATGTAATAGCACCTGTACTTTGACACTCAGTACTCCGTGATAGCACCCTGTACGCTTGAACTTTGTACTCGTGCACTCAGTATCTGTGATAGCCACCCTTGTACTCTAGCACTTTGTACTATGCACTCAGTAGTACTCTGTGATAGCACACTGTCCTCTAGCACTTTGTACTCTTTGCACTCAGTACTCGGTGATAGCACCATGTACTCGTGCATCATTACTCTGTGATAGCACCACCGTACTCTTGCAATTTGTACTTGCACTCAGTACTCTGTGATAGCACCCGTACTCTGGCACTCCGTACCTGGGGATAGCACCCTGTACTCTTGCACTTTGTACTCTTGCACTCAGTACTCTGTGATAGCACCCTGTACTCTTGCACTTTGTACTCTTGCACTCAGTACTCTGTGATAGCACCCTGTACTCTTGCACTTTGTACTCTTGCACTCAGTACTCTGTGATAGCACCTGTACTCTTGCACTCAGTACTCTGTGATAGCACCCTGTACTCTTGCACTTTGTACTCTTGCACTCAGTACTCTGTGTAGCCACCCTGTTACTCTTGCACTTAGTGATCGTGATAGCACGGTACTCTGGCACTTGGAATCTTGCACTCAGTACTCGTGATAGCACCCTGATACTTCTAGCACCTGTACTTTCTTGCAATCAGTAATCTTGTGATAGCACCTTGTCTTTTACTCTTGCCAATTGGACTCTTGCACTCCCCAGTCTCTGATGATAGCACTTGTACTCTTGCACTTTGTACTCTTGCACGCAGTATCTGTGATAGCACCCTGTGTACTCTTGCACTTGTACTCTTGCCTCGTACTCTGTGATTAGCACCATGTACTCTTGCACTTGGACTCTTGCACAGTACTCTGTGATAGCACCCTGTACTCTTGCACCCAGTACTCTGTGATAGAAAACCTGTACTCTTGACTTTGTACTCGTGCACTCGTAATCTGTGATAGCACCCTGTACTCTTGCACTCAGTACTCTGTGATAGCACCCTGTACTCTTGCACTTTGTACTCTTGCACTCATTACTCTGTGATGGCACCCTGTACTCTTGCACTCCGTACTCTGTGATAGCACCCTGTACTCTTGCACTTAGTACTCTTGCACTCAGTACTCTGTGATAGCACCCTGTACTCTTGCACTCCGTACTCTGTGATAGCACCCTGTACTCTTGCACTCAGTACTCTGTGATAGCACCCTGTACTCTTGCACTTTGTACTCTTGCACTCAGTACTCTGTGATAGCACCCTGTACTCTTGCACTTTGTACTCTTGCACTCAGTACTCTTGATATCACCCTGAATTACACTCCGTACGCTGTGATAGCACCCTGTACTCTTGCACTTGACTCTGCACTCAGTACTCTGTGTAGCACCCTGCCTATCGACACTTGTACTTTGACTCCGTTACTCTGTGAGAGCACCCTGTTTTACTCTTACACTCAGTACTCCGTGTAGCCCCTTGTACGCTTGCACTTTGTACTCGTGCATCAGTACTTGTTTGATAGCACCTGTATTCTAGCACTTTGTACTTTGCACTAGGTTACTCTGTGTAGCACGTGTAGTCGAGCACTTTGTACTCTTGCACTCAGTTACTCTGTGAAAGCACCACCTGTATCTGCACTCAGTACTATGTGATAGCACCCTGTACTCTTGACACTCCGGCTTGTGATTAGACCTTACTCTTGCATAGTACTCTTGCACTCAGTACTTGTGATAGCACCCTGTACTCTTGCCACTCCGTAATCTGTAATAGCACCCTGTACTTCTTGCACTCGAGTACTCCGTGATAGCCCCTGTACTCTTGCACTTTGTACTATGCACTCAGTACTCTGTGAATTAGACCCTGTACTATGGCCACTTTGTACTCTGCACTCAGTACTCTGTGATAGCACCCTGTAATCTGCATCAGTTTACTCTGTGCTAGCACCATGTACTCTTGCCAATTTGTACTCTTGACTCAGTCTCTGTGATAGCACCCTGTACTCTTGCACTTGTACTCTTGCACTCTGTACTCTGTGATAGCACCCTGTACTCTAGCACTTTGTACTCTTGCACTCAGTACTCTGTGATAGCACCCTGTACTCTTGCACTCAGTACTCTGTGATAGCACCCTGTACTCTTGCACTTTGTACTCTTGCACTCAGTACTCTGTGATAGCACCCTGTACTCTTGCACTCAGTACTCTGTGATAGCACCCTGTACTCTTGCACTTTGTACTCTTGCACTCAGTACTCTGTGATAGCACCCTGTACTCTTGCACTTTGTACTCTTGCACTCAGTACTCTGTGATAGCATCCTGTACTCTTGCACTTTGTACTCTTGCACTCAGTACTCTGTGATAGCACCCTGTACTCTTGCACTCAGTACTCTGTGATAGCACCCTGTACTCTTGCACTTTGTACTCTTGCACTCAGTACTCTGTGATAGCCCCTGTTACTCTTTCACGAGTGATCTGTGAGAGACCCTGTACTCTGGCACTTTGTACTATTGATCGTACTTGTGATTAGCACCCTGTGTAATCTAGCACCCTGTCGTGCTTGCACTCAGTACCTGTGATAGCACCTGGTGACTGCTTGCAATTTGTACTCTTGACTCAGTACTCTGGATAGCACCTTGTACTCTTTGAACTTGTACTCTTTGCTTTGACTCAGTACTCTGTGATAGCACACCATTGTTGTGTACTCTTGCACTTTGTACTCTTGCACTACGGACTCTGTGATAGACAAATGTAGTAGGGCACTTGTACTCTGGCACTCCCACCCGGCAAGCTGGGAGAGACACTTGTCTCTTGCTACCAGTATACCTGTGATAGAACCTGTAATCTTGCAATTGTTCCTCTTGCACTCAGTACTCTGTGATAGCACCCTGTACTCTTGCACTCAGTACTCTTGTGATTAGCCCCCCCCTGTTGTCTCTTTGCACTTGTACTCTGCCACTTCCAGTACTCTGGCTGGCACCCCCTTTCTCTTGCACTCGGACTCGTGATAGCACCCGGTATCGCATGAGTACGCTGCACGCAGGTACTCTGTGATAGCACCCTGACTCTTGAACTCCGACTCTGTGCTAGAACCTGTCCTGTACTCTTGCCATTCCAGTACTCTGGATTAGACACCTGTCTCTTGCACTTTGTCCTCTGCACCAGTGCTTGTGATAGCACCCTATACTCTAGACTTTGTACTCTTGCACTCCGTACTCTGTGATAGCACCATGACTCTCGCACTTGACTCTTGCACTCAGTACTCTGTCGATATAGCACCTGTACTCTGCCACTCAGTACTATGTGATAGCACCGTGTACTCTGAACTTTGGACTCTTGACTCAGGATTCGTGATAGCACCTTGTACTCTGCACTTAGTTACTGCTGTGATTCTACACCTGGCCACTCTTGAACTTTGTACTATGCCACCTCAGTACTTGTGATAGCACCCGTGATCTTGCACTGTTACTCTGTGTAGCACCCGTGTACTCTTGAATTAGTACTTCTTGCACTCAGTACTCGTGGATAGAACCCTGCTACTATTGCATCCGTTAACTCTGTGATAGGCACCCTGTCTCTGCTCTTGACTCTTGTTCAGTCCTCTGTAATAGAACCCTGACTCGGCAACTTTGTACTCTTGCACTCAATCTGTGATAGCACCTGTACTATAGCACTTGTACTCGTGGATCTCAGTACTCTGTGATTAGCACCCTGAACTCTGCATCGTGTGTACTCTGTGATAGCCCCCTTTATCTTGCCAATTTGTACTCTTGCACTCAGAGAATCTGTGATTAGCCCATGTACCCTGGCAACTTTGTACTTTGCACTCAGTACTCTGTGATAGCACCCTGTACTCTTGCACTTGTGTACTCTTGTCACCAGGTACGCTGTGATTAGCCACCCTTCTATTGCACTTGTACTCTTGCATAGTACTGTGATGGTACCCGTACTAGTGTGTGTGACAATCAGTACTATGGATAGCACCCGTACTCTCACTTTGTACTCTGACTTCAGTACTCTGTGAGGGCACCCTGTATACTCTTGCACTCTGTACTCTGGCATCAGTAGTACTTGTGATTAGGCACCATGTACTCTTGGCACTCAGTACTCTGTGAGCGCACCCCCTGTACTCTTGCACTTTGTACTCTGCACTCAGTCTTGTATAGCAACCCTGACTCTTCAACTTTTGTACTCTTGCACTCCGTACTTGTGATAGAACCTGTACTCTTTACACTCAGGACGCTTGTGAATACGCACATGTACTCTTGCAGCTTTGTATCTTTGCACTCAGTACTCTGTGATAGACCCGTACTCTAGCACTTTGACTCTGCCACCGTACTCGTGATAGCACCCTGTAGTCTAGAACTGTGTAACTTGCATCAGTACTGCTGTGATAGCACCTGTACTTTGCACTCAGTACTGTGATAGACCCTGTACTCTTGTAATCTGTATAGCACCGTACTCACGCCCGCGCACTCAGTACTCCGTGATAGCACCCTGTACTCTGTGCACTTTGTACTCTTGCACTCAGTACTCGTGTGATAGCATCCCTGTTACTCTTGAACGTTGTACTCTTGCAATCAGTATTGTGATAGGCACCCTGTATCTTGAACCGAGTACTCGTGATAGCCCCGTACTCTTGCCACTTTGTACTCTTGCACTCAGTACTCTGTGATAGCACCCTGTACTCTTGCACTTTGTACTCTTGCACTCAGTACTCTGTGGCTAGCACCCTGTCCTCTAGCACTTGGTACTTCTTGCCTCAGCGTACTCTGGTGATAGCACCCTGTATCTTGCACTCAGTAATCTGTGATAGCACCGTGTAACTCTTGAACTCTGTACTCGGCGACCAGTACTCTGTGATAGCACCCCTGTACTCTTGCCACTCCGTACTCTGTGTGATAGCACCCTGTACTCTTGCAATTAGTACTCTTGCACTAAGTATCTGTGATAGCACCTGTTACTCTGACACTTTGTAATCTTTGCATTCATTCTCTGTGATAGCACCATGTACTTTGCACTGCCTAAGACGCTTTGATAGCAGCACTGATCCTCGCACTCAGTACGCTGTGATAGCACCCTGTACTATTGCACTTTGTACTCTTGCACCAGTACTCGGTGATAGCACCGTACTCTTGCACTTAGGTGTGGTGATAGCACCATGTACTCGGGCACTTTTATTGCACTCAGTATCGGTTGTAGCACCTGTACTCGAAGCACCCGTACCTCTTGCACTCAGTACTTGTGGAAGCCATTGTATCTTGCAATTTGTTACTCTGCACTCAGTACTCTGTGATAGCACATGTACTCTTGCCACTTTGTACTCTTGCATCATGTACTATGTGATAGCAACCCTGTACTCTTGCACTTTGAACTCTTGCACCCGTACTATGGTGAGAGCACCCTTACCCTTGCACTTGTACTTTGCACTCAGTCTCTGCGGCTTAGCACCCTGTAATCTGCACCAAAGTACTGTGATAGCACCCTGTAATCTTGGCACTTGTTACTATTGCACTTCAGTACTCTGTGATAGCCCACCCGTGTAATCTTGCACTCCCAGTACTCTGGATAGCACCCGGTAATCTTGCATTTGGACTTTGCACTCAGTACTCCGTGATGGCACCCCTGTTTACTCTTGACTCCGCTATGTGATAGCACCCTGTCTCTTGCACTTGATTGCCTCAGTACTGGTGAATCGTCACCTTGTTACTTTGCACACACGTACTCGTGATTAGCACCTGTACTCTTGCACTCAGTACTCTGTGATAGCACCCTGTACTCTTGCACTTTGTACTCTTGCACTCAGTACTCTGTGATAGCACCCTGTACTCTAGCACTTTGTACTCTTGCACTCAGTACTCTGTGATAGCACCCTGTACTCTAGCACTTTGTACTCTTGCATCAGCACTCTTGTGAAGCCCCGGTACTCTTGCACTCCGTAATCTGTGTAGCTACCTTGTACTCTTGCATGTACTCTGCCTCCGGATCTGTGATAGCACCCGTTACTCTTGCATCAGAGTATCGTGCATAGCACCGTACTCTTGAACTTTGTACTCTGCCACTAATACTCTGTGATAGCACCTGATAATCTTGAACTCCGTACTTGTGTAGCACCTGTACTCTGACATAGTACTCTGCACTCAGTACTCTGTGATAGCAACCTGACTATGCATCCGTCCTCTGTGATAGACCCTGTAATGTGCACTTTGTA
>JACBWV010000490.1:0-22718 GCA_013435795.1 Chlamydomonas sp. ICE-L | reverse complement strand
CTCATACTTTGTGATAGCACTGTACTCTTGCACTCCGTTACTCGTGATAGCACCCTGTACTCTGCACTCAGTTACTCTGAACTCAGTACCGTGATTAGCACCCTGTACTCTTGCACTCATACTCTGTGATGCCACCCTGTGACTCTGCACTCAGTACTCTGTGATAGCACCCTGTACTCTAGCACTTTGTACTCTTGCACTCAGTACTGTGTGATAGCACCCTGTACTCTTGCACTCAGTACTCTGTGATAGCACCCTGTACTCTTGCACTTGTACTCTTGCATGCACTCATATCTGTGATAGCACCCTGTACTTCTTGCTCAGTACTCTGTGAGAGCCACCTGTTCTCTTGCACCTCAGTGATCGTGATAGCACCATGTACTCTTGCACTGTACTCTTGCACTCAGTACTCTGTGATAGCACCTGTACTCTAGACCCTGACTCTGGCACCAGTACTCTGTTGTGATAGCACCTGTACTCTAGCCCTTTGTACTTCTTGCACCTCTGTAATATGTGAGAGCACCCTGACTCTTGCACTTTGTACTCTTGCACTTCAGTACTCTGTGATAGCACCCTGTACTCTTGCCACTTTGACTCTGCACTCAGTACTCTGTGAAGCACCATGTTACTCTTGCAATCAGTACTCTGTGAAGCACCTGTCTCGTTGCCTTTGTCTCTTGCACTCAGTACTGTGTTGAGCCCCTGTTCTCTTGCAATCAGTACTCGTGATAAGCACCAATGTACTCTTTGACACTTTGTACTCTTGCACTCAGTACTCTGTGATGGCAACATGTACTATGCACTCAGTTACTCTGTGATAGCACCCTGTACTCTTGCACTTAGTACTCTTGCACTCAGTACTCTGTGATAGCACCCTGTACTCTTGCACTCCGTACTCTGTGATAGCACCCTGTACTCTTGCACTCAGTACTCTGTGATAGCACCCTGTACTCTTGCACTTTGTACTCTTGCACTCAGTACTCTGTGATAGCACCCTGTACTCTTGCACTTTGTACTCTTGCACTCAGTACTCTGTGATAGCACCCTGTACTCTTGCACTCGTACTGTGATGCAGCACCCTGATACTATAGACTTTGACTCTTGCACTCGAGTACTCTGTTGATAGCTCCACTGTACTTCTTGCACCGTATCTGTGAGTAGCACCTGTACTCTTGCACTCAGTACTCTGTGAAGCACCCTGTACTCTTGCACTCCGTACTCTGTGATAGCACCCTGTACTCTTGCCCACTCAGTACTCTGTGATAGACCCTGTAGCCTTGCACTCATACTCTGTGATCCAGCACCTGTACTCTTGCACGTTGTACTATTGCACTAATTGCACTCTGTGATAGCACCCTGTATCCTTGCACTCAGTTACTCTGTGATTAAGCCACCCTGTACTCTGCATTGTGTGACTCTTGCACTCATTACTTTGTGATTGGTTAGCACCCTTGAATCTTGCACTCCGTACTCTGTGATAGCACCATGTACTCTAGCACTCAGTCTTTTGACCTCAGTACTCTGTGATAGAACCCTGTACTGTTGCACTCCCTATTTGATAGCACCCCTGTACTCTTGCACTCAGAGTACTCTGTGATAGCACCCTGTACTCTTGCACTTTCGTACCTTGCACTCAGTACTGTGTGATGGCCCCTGACTCTTGCACATCAGTACTCTGTGATAGCACCTGTACTCTTGCACTTTGTACTTTGCGCACTCAGTACTCTGTAGATAGCCACTGTACTATTGCAATAAGTACTCTGTGATAGCACCCTTTGTACTCTTGCACTTTGTACTTTGCACTCAGTACTCTGTGATAGCACCCAGTATTTTCTCTTGCAACCAGTTACTCTGGATAGCACCCTGTACTCTTGCACTTTGGACTCTTGCACTCAGTACTTCTGATAGCACCCTGTACTCTTGCACTCATACTCTGTGATAAGCCACCCTGTACTCTTTGCAATGTGTACTATTGCACTCAGTCTCTGTGATAGCACCCTGTACTCTGCACTTCCGTACTCTGTGATAGCACCTGTACTCTTGCCACTTAAGTACTCTTGCACTCAGTACTCTGTGATAGCACCGTACCTACTTGCATCCGTACTCTGTGATAGCACCCTGTACCTTGGCACCAGTCTCTGTGATAGCACCCTGTACTCTTGCACTTGTCCTCTTGTACTCAGTACTCTGTGATAGCACCATGTACGCTAGCCACTTTGTATCTGCACTACAGTACTCTGTGATAGCACCCTGTACTCTAGCACTTTGTACTCTTGCACTCTGTACTCTGTGATAGCACCCTGTACTCTTGCACTCAGTACTCTGTGATAGCACCCTGTACTCTTGCACTTTGTACTCTTGCACTCAGTACTCTGTGATAGCACCCTGTACTCTTGCACTCAGTACCTGTGATAGCACCCTGTTCTCTTTGACACTAAAGTGATCTGTGATAGCACCCGTTACTCTGCCTTTGTACCCTGCACTCAGTACTCTGTGATAGCACCCTGTACTCTTGCACTCAGTACTCTGTGATAGCACCCTGTACTCTTGCACTCAGTGATCTGTGATAGCACCCTGTACTCTTGCACTTTGTACTCTTGCACTCAGTACTCTGTGATAGCACCCTGTACTCTAGCACCCTGTACTCTTGCACTCAGTACTCTGTGATAGCACCTTGTACTTAGCACTTTGCATCTCTTGCACCTGTACTCTGCTGATAGCACCCTGTACTCTGCACTTTGTACTTCTTGCACTCGTACTCTGTGATCACCCTGTACTCTTGCACTTGTACTCTTGCCACTCAGTACTCTGTGATAGCACCTGTACTATTGCACTCAGTACTCTGGACTAGCAACATGACTTTGACTTTGTACTCTTGACCTCAGTTACTGGTGATAGCAACCCGGTACCTTGCATCAGTACTCTGTGAAGCACCACGTAACTTCTGGCACGACTCTTGCACTCAGTACTCTGGATGGCAACCTGTACTCTTGCACTCAGTACTCTGTGATAGCACCATGTACTCTGCACTAGTTACTCTTGCACTCAGTACTCTGTGATCGCACCCTGCGTACTCTCGCCACTCCGTACTTGTGATAGCACCCTGTACTCTTTGCCACTCAGTACTCTGTGATAGCCCCCTGCTTACTCTTGCACTTTGTCTCTTGATAATCAGTACTATGTGATAGCACCTGTACTTTACACTTTACTCTTGCACTCAGTACTCTGTGATAGCACCGTATTCTGCACTTCAGTACTCTGTGATAGCACCCTTGATTACTTTTGCAAATCATACTCTGTGATAGCACCCTGTAATCTGGATCCGTCTAGTGATAGCACCCTCCTCCCGGTACGCTTGCACTCAGTACGTCTGTGTAGCACCCTGTATCCTTGCACTCAGTACTCTGTGATGCACCCTGTACTCTTTGCAATTTGTACTCTTGCACTCAGTACTCGTGATAGCACCCGTATCCTTGCACTCAGTACTTGTGATAGCCACCCTGTACTCTTGCACTTTGGACTCTTGCACTCTTAATTTGTGATAGCACCCCTGTACTCTTGCACTCCGTACTCTGTGATAGCACCCTGTACTCTAGCACTCAGTACTCTTGAACTCAGTTACTCTGTGTTGCTAGCACCCTTGTCACTCTTGCACTCACGTACTACGTGAAAGCACCTGTACTCTTGCACTAGACTCTGTGATAGCACCCTGTTATCTTGCACTTTGTACTCTTGCCACTCAGACGTGTGATAGCACCCTTTAATCTTGCACTCTAGTCACTCTTGTAGCACCATGTACTATTGCATTTTGTACTCTTGCAATCGTACTCGTGGATGCACCCTGTACTCTTGCACTCCGTCTCCGTGTGATAGAACCATGTACTCTTGCACTTTGTACTCTTGCACTCAGTACTCTGTGATAGCACCCTGTACTCTTGCACTCCGTACTCTGTGATAGCACCCTGTACTCTTGCACTCAGTACTCTGTGATAGCACCCTGTACTCTTGCACTTTGTACTCTTGCACTCAGTACTCTGTGATAGCACCCTGTACTCTAGCACTTTGTACTCTTGCACTCAGTACTCTGTGATTGATAGCAACACATTATTGTACTCTTGCACTCCGTACTCTGTGATAACACCTGTACTCTTGCACCCGTACTCGGTGATCGCACCCTGTATCCTTTTGCACTCAGTTACTCTGGTGATAGCACCCTGTACTTTGCACTTTGTGACTCTTATACAGAACTCTGTGATCGCACCCTGTATCATTGCACTCAGTATACTCTGTGATAGCACCCTGTACTCTTGCCACTTTGTACCCCTTGCACTCAGTACTTTGTGTAGCACCCATCGTGGTACTCTTGCACTCCGTACTATGTTGATAGCCCCTGTTGTACTATAGCACTCAGTACTATTGCACTCAGTACTCTGTGATAGCCCCTGTACTCATTGCCTCATACTCCGTCGGATAGCACCATGTACTCTTGCACTTGTACTATTGCACTCAGTAATCTGTGATAGCAACCGTTACTCTAGCACTTTGTACTCTTGACAACTCAGTACTTCTTTTGATAGCACCCGTACTCATAGCACTTTGTACTCTTGCCTCATTACTCTGTGATAGCACCTGTACCTTGAACCTCAGTACTCTGTGATAACACCATGTATTCTTGCAATTTGTACTCTTGACCAGTACTTGTTGATAGCACCATGTATCCTTGCACTCAGTACCTGTGAGAGCACCCGGTACTCTTGCCACTTTGTACTCTTGCACTCATGTACTCTGTGATAGCACCCTTGACTCTTGCACTCCGCTACTCTGTGATAGCACCCTGTACTACTGCACTTGGTAATCTTGCACTCAGTACTATGTGATAGAACCCTGTAATCTTGCACTCCCGTACTCTTATAGCACCTGTACTCTTGCACTCATTTAATCTGTGATAGAAACCTGTATCCTTGCACTCCAGTAACTGTGATAGCACCGCTGGTTCTTTGCCACTTCATTATCTGCACTCCGTTACTATGTGATAGCAACCTTTGTACTATGCACTTACTACTCTTGCACTCAGTACTCTGAGATAGCACCCTGTACTCTTGCACTCCGTACTCTGTGATAGCACCCTGTACTCTTGCACTCAGTACTCTGTGATAGCACCCTGTACTCTTGCACTTTGTACTCTCTGCACTCAGTACTCTGTGAAGCCACACCTGTGTTACTCTAGATTTGTACTCTTGACTCATACTCATGTGATAGCACCCTGTACTCTAGCACTTTGTACTCTTGCACTCAGTACTCTGTGATAGCACCCTGTACTCTTGCACTCAGTACAATGTGATAGCACCCTGTACTCTTGCACTTTGTACTCTTGCACTCAGTACTCTGTGATAGCACCCTGTACTCTTGCACTTTGACTCTTGCATCAGTACTATGTTGAAGCACAACCCTGTACTTTGCACTCAGTACTTGTGATTAGCACCCGGTACTCTTGCATTGTACTCTTTGCACTCAGTACTCTGTGTAGCACACCTTGTACCCTTGCACTCCGTACTCTGTGTGATAGCACCATGTCTTGCACTTAGTACTATTGCCACTCATACTCTGTGATAGCACCCTGTACTCTTGGCACTCCGCTACTCTGTGATAGAGCCCTGTACTCTTGCCACTCAGTACTCTGTGATAGCCCCTGGACTTTGCACTTTGTACTCTGCAATCAGTACTCTGTGATAGCACCCGGACTACTAGCACTCTGTTACTCTTGCATCAGTAATATGTTGATAGCACCCTGTACTCTAGAACTTTGTACTCCTGACCTGACTCTCTTGTGATGCACCCTGTACTCTTTGCACTTCAGTTACTCTGTGATGCACCCTGTACTCTGCACTTGTACTTTGCAACTAAGACTCTGTGTAGCACCCTGTATCTGGCACTAGTACTCTGTGATAGCACCCTGTTCCTCTTGAACTCAGTGATTGTGATAGCACCTGTACTCTGCAATTTGTAATCTTGCAATCAGTACCTGTGATAGCACCCGTTTACTCTAGCACCCTGTGTACTTGACGCAGTTACATGTGCTAGCACCTTGTGTACTCTTGCACATTTGTACACTTGCACTCAGTTACTCTGTGATAGCACCTGATAGCACCCTTGTAATCTGGCAATTCAGTACAGGCTGATACACCCTGTACCCTTGCACTCAGGTTACTCTGTGATAGCAACCCTGGACTCTTGCACTCAGTACCTTGTGATGCACCCTTGTACTCTTGCATCAGTACTCGTGATAGCCCCTGTATGTACTCTTGCACTTTGTTACTTTTGCCCTCGAACTTCGGTGATAGCACAGGTGAATCTTGCACCAGTACTCTGTGATGCACCCTGTACTCTTTGCCATCAGTATTCGGTGAATAGCACCCTGATACTGTCTTGCACTTTGTACTCTTGCAATTTCAGGTATCTTGTTTGATAGCACCCGGTACTCTTGCACTCGTACTAGGGATAGCAAACCGTACTCTTGCACTCAGTACTCCGAGATAGCCACCCTGTACTCTTGCACTTTGTCACCCTTTGACCTCAGTACTCTGCTGTATAGCAACCTGTACTTCTGATGCACGTATTCCTCTAGCAATCCAGTAATCTTGATAGCACATGTTACTTAGACTTTGTATCTTGCACTCCTCACTCTGATGACTAGCACCATGTGTAAGCTTGCAACCTTCATTACTCTGTTGATAAGCACCCCCGTGTACTCTTGCACTTTTTACTGTGCACTTCAGAACTGTGATAGCACCCTGTACTCTGCACCACGTACTCTGTGAATCCACACCCTGTAATCCACCTGTTACTCTTGCACTTGTATCTGTGATAGCACCTGTACTCTGCATCAATTACTCTGTGATAGCACCATGTACTCTTGCCACTTAGTTTACCGGTGATAGCACCCTGTAATCTGACTTTGTACTCCGTGATAGCACCATGTCTCTTGCCACCTGTTACTCTGCACTCAGTACTCTGTGAGACCCTGATACTTGGCACTTTGTACTGCTTGACACTCAGTACTCTATGATAGACCCTGTACTCTTTGCCACTAGTTACTCTGTGATAGCACCCTGAAACTCTTGCACTTGTACTTTGCACTAAGTACTCTGTGATAGCACCCTGTACCTAGCACCCTGTAATCGGACTCAGTACTCTTGATAGCACCCTGTACTCTGGCACTCGTACTCTTGCACTCAGTACTTGTGATAGTCTCCTGTACTCTTTCAGTGTGTACTCTTGCACTCAGTACTCTGTGTGATATAAGAAACGTACTCTTGCACTTTGTTACTCTTCAATCAGTACTCGTGATAGCACCCTGTACTCTTGCACTTGTAATCTTGACTCAGTACTCTGTGGAAGCACCCTGCACTTCTTGACTTTGTTATTCTTGCATCAGTACTCGGTGATAGCACCCTGAATTCATGCACTTTGTAACTCTGCACTCTGTTACTCGTGCTAGCACCCTGTACCTCTAGCACTTTGTTACTCTTGCCACTCAGTAATTGGATAGGACCCTGTTCTCTTGACACTCAGTATCTTGTGTAGAACCCTGTACTCTGCCACTTGTACTCTTTCATCAGTACGTGTGCTAGCCCCCGGACCTTGCATTTGTAGTCTTGGCCCTCAGTACTCTGTGATAGCACCTCATGCCACTTTGTACTCTTCCTCTGTACTCTGTGATAGCACCCTGTACTCTAGCACTTTGGTTAAAAACCTATTGCACTCAGTACTATGTGATAGCGTCCGTATCTATTGCATCAGTACTCTGTGATACCACAATGTACTCTTGGCCACTTTGTACTCCTTGCACTCAGTACTCTGTGATAGCACCACAGACTCTTGCACTTTGACTCTTGCACACAGTACTCTGTGATACACCCTGTAATCATTGCACTTGGTACTCTGGCTCAGTACTCTGTGATAGACCCGTTACTCTTGCACTGGTATGTGCATCAGTACTCTGTGGTAGCACCCTGTACTCTTGCACTCAGTTACTCTGTGATAGCCACCCCGTATCTTGCATCTTTGTACTCTTGCACTCAGTACTCTGTGATAGCACCCTGTACTCTTGCACTCAGTACTCTGTGATACCACCCTGTACTCTAGGCACTTGTACTCTTGCACTCAGTACTCGTGATAGAACTCTGTACTCTTGCACTCAGTTCTCCCTACCTAGTGAGCGTGTAGCACCCTGACTCTTGCACTTTGTACTCTTGCACTCAGTACTCTGTGATAGCACCCTGTACTCTTGCACTCAGTACTCTGTGATAGCAACCCATGTACCTTGCACTTTGTACTCTTGCCTCAGTACTCTGTGGTAGCGACCCTGTAATCCTTGCCTCAGTAGTCTGTGATAGCACCCTGTACTTTGCACTTAGTACTCTTGCACTCGTACTCTGTGATACCACCCTATACTCTTGCCACTTAGGGATCTGTGATAGCAACCACTGTACTCTTGAACTTAGAACTCTGTGATAGCACCTTATAGTGCACACTTATACTCTTGCACTCCAGTACTATGTGATAGCACCTGTACTCTGCACTTTGTACCTCGTGCACGCAGTACTGCTATGATAGCACCCTTAATCTGCACTCAGTACGCATGTGATGCACTCTGTACTATTGCAATGGTACTCTGGCACTCAGTACTCTGTGATAGCACCCTGTACTTTAGCACTTTGTAATCTTGCACTCAGTACTCTGTGATAGCACCCTGTACTCTTGCACTTTGTACTCTTGCACTCAGTACTCTGTGATAGCACCCTGTACTCTTGCACTTGTACTCTTGCACTCAGTACTCTGTGATAGCACCCTGTACTCTTGCACTCAGTACTCTGTGATAGCACCCTGTACTCTTGCACTTTGTACTCTTGCACTCAGTACTCTGTGATAGCACCCTGTACTCTTGCACTCAGTACAATGTGATAGCACCCTGTACTCTTGCACTTTGTACTCTTGCACTCCGTACTCTGTGTAGCCACCTGTACTGCTCTGCATCCGTACTCTGTGATAGAACGCCACTGTACTCTTGCCACTTAGTACTCTGTGGATAGCACCCTGTTACTTGGCACTCATTACTACTGTGATGGCACCCGTACTCTTGCACTTAGTACTCTTGATAGCACACTGAATCTGTTGCACTTTGGACTCCGTGATAGCACCCGTTCTCATTGACTCTTGTACTCGTTGCACTCCGTACTCTGTGGTAGCACCCTGTACTCTTGCCACTTGTACTCTTGCACTCAGTTACTCATGATCGCCACCCTGTACTCTTGCACTCAGTTTACTCTAGATAGCACCCTGTACTCTTGCACTCAGTACAATGTGATAGCACCCTGTACTCTTGCACTTTGTACTCTTGCACTCAGTACTCTGTGATAGCACCCTGTACTCTTGCACTCAGTACTCTATGATAGCACCCTGTACTCTTGCACTTAGTACTCTGTGATAGCACCCTGTAATCTTGCACTCAGTACTCCGTGATAGCACCCTGTTCTCTTGCACTATGTACTCTTGCACTCAGTACTCTGTGGTAGCACCCTGTACTCTTGCACTTTGTACTCTTGCACTCAGTACTCTATGATAGCACCCTGTACTCTTGCACTCAGTACTCTATGATAGCACCCTGTACTCTTGCACTCAGTACTTGGTTGAAAAGCACCATGACTCTTGCCATTTGTACACTGTGCACTCAGGTATCTGTGATAGCACCCTGTACTCTTGCACTTTGTACTCTTGCACTCAGTACTCTGTGATAGCACCCTGTACTCTTGCACTTTGTACTCTTGCACTCAGTACTCTGTGATAGCACCCTGTACTCTTGCACTCAGTACTCTGTGATAGCACCCTGTACTCTTGCACTTTGTACTCTTGCACTCAGTACTCTGTGATAGCACCCTGTACTCTTGCACTCAGTACTCTGTGATAGCACCCTGTACTCTTGCACTTTGTACTCTTGCACTCAGTACTCTGTGATAGCACCCTGTACTCTTGCACTCAGTACTCTGTGATAGCACCCTGTACTCTTGCACTTAGTACTCTGTGATAGCACCCTGTTCTCTTGCACTTAGTACTCTTGCACTCAGTACTCTGTGATAGCACCCTGTTACTTTGCCCCAATGTGTGACTTTGCAATCGTACTCTATGATAGACCCTGTACTTTTGCAACTAGTACGCTGTGTGATGGCACTCTGTACTCTTGCAATTGTATCTTGCCACTACAGTACTCTGTGATAGCACCTGTACTTTAGCACTTTGTTAAGTCTTGCACTCAGTCTCTGTGATAGCACCCTGACTCTTGCATTTGGACTCTTGCGACTCAGTACTCTGTGATAGCACCCTGTAATTTGCACTCAGTTACTCTGGATAGCCACACCTGTTACTCTAGCAACGTTACTCTTGCACTCAGTACTCTGTGTGATAGCACCCTGTACTCTTGCACTCCGGACCTCTGTGATAGCACCCTGTTACTATTTGCACGTCAGTATATGTGATTAGCACCCTGCTACTCTTGCACTTGACTCTGCACTGTACTCTGTGATCGACACCATGTCTCTAGCACCCTGTACTCTTGCACTCAGTACTCTGTGATAGCACCCTGTACTCTGGCACTTCGTACTCTTGCACTCAGTACTCTGTGATAGCATCCTGTACTCTTTCAGTTTGTACTCTTGCACTCAGTACTCTGTGATAAAACCCTGTACTCTTGCACTTTGTACTCTTGCACTCAGTACTCTGTGATAGCACCCTGTACTCTTGCACTTTGTACTCTTGCACTCAGTACTCTGTGATAGCACCCTGTACTCTTGCACTTTGTATTCTTGCACTCAGTACTCTGTGATAGCACCCTGAACTCATGCACTTTGTACTCTTGCACTCTGTAACTCGGATAGACACCCGGTACTCTAGCACTTTGTACTCTTGCACTCAGTACTCTGTGTCGCACCCGGTCTGCGGCACTCAGTTACTCTGTGATGCACCCTGTACTTCTGCACTTTGTGACTCTTTCACTCAGTACTCTGTGATAGCACAGGTACTCTTGCCATTTGTAGTCTTGCACTCAGTACTCTGTGATAGCACCCCGTACTCTTGCACTTTGTACTCTTGCACTCAGTACTCTGTGATAGCATCCTGTACTCTTTCACTTTGTACTCTTGCACTCAGTACTCTGTGATAGCACCCTGTACTCTTGCACTCAGTACTCTGTGATTGCACCCTGTACTCTTGCACTTTGTACTCTTGCACTCAGTACTCTGTGATAGCACCCTGTACTCTTGCACTCAGTACAATGTGATAGCACCCTGTACTCTTGCACTTTGTACTCTTGCACTCAGTACTCGTGATAAACACCCTGTTACTATAGCCCTGTACTCTTGCACTCAGTGACTCTGTGATAATGCCACCTGTACGCTTTGAACTTTGTACGCTTGCACTCCATACCTTGATAGCACTTGTTACTCTGCATTTGTTACTCTTGCACTCAAGTACTCTGTGATAGCACCTTTACTCTTGCAGTTTATTACTTGCAGCTCAGTACTCTGGATAGCACCCCTAGTACTCATGCATTTGTACTCTTGCACTTCTTGTACTATGTGAGAGCCACCCTGTACTGCTTGCAGCTTTGTACTCTTGCACTCAGTACTTGTGGATAGCGTTGTGTACTATTGCACTTAGTACTCTGTAATAGCACTTGTAATCTTGCACTCAGTTACTCGTGATAGACCGTTCTCTTGCACATTGTACTCTTGCACTCCAGAACTCTGGTGGTAGACACCCTGTAATCTTGCACTTTGTAATCTTGCACTCAGTTACGCTAGGATAGCACCTTACTCTTGCACTAGTACTCTTATGTGATAGCACATGTACTCTTGCACTCAGTACTTTGTGAAAGACCTGTACTCTAGCACTTTGTACTCTTGCCATCTCAGTGACTCTGTTGATAGCGTCCTGTACTCTGCACTCAGTACTCTGTGATAGCACCTGTACTCTTGCACTTTGTACTCTTGCACTCAGTACTCTGTGATAGCACCCTGTACTCTTGCACTTTGTACTCTTGCACTCAGTACTCTGTGATAGCACCCTGTACTCTTGCACTTTGTACTCTTGCACTCAGTACTCTGTGATAGCACCCTGTACTCTGCACTTGGGTACTCTTGCCACTCAGTTAATCTGTGATAGCACCCTGTACTCGTGCACTCAGTACTCGGATAGCACCCTGTACCTTGCACTTGTACTCTTTGCACTCAGTAATCTGTGATAGCACCCTGACTCTTGCACTCAGTACTCTGTGATAGCACCCTGTACTCTGCACTTTGTACTCTTGCAAGCAGTACTCTGTGCTAGCACCCTGTACTCTTGCACTCAGTACTCTGTGATAGCACCCCTCTGTACTCTTGCACTTTGTACTCTTGCACTCAGTATCTGTTGATAGCACCCTGTATCTTGAATCAGTACTCTGTAGATCGAACCCTGTAACTCTGCAACTTGTACTCTTGCACTCAGTTACTTGTGGCGCAACCCTGTACTCGTGCAACTCAGTACTCTGTGAATCGCACCCTGTACTTTTGTCACCTTAGTTTAAACTCTGGCACTCAGTACCTGTGATAGACACCCTGTACTCTTGCACTTAGTACTTGTGATAGCACCGCACTGTACTCTTGAACTTAGAACTATGTGATAGCACCCTGTTCTCTTGCACTTAGTACCTATTGCAATCAGTATCTGTGCTGCCCCTGACTCTTGCACTTTGTACCTCTTGCACTCAGTACTCTATGAAGCCCCCTTACTCGTGCACTCAGTACGCTGTGATGGCACTCGTACTCTTGCAATGTACTCTGGCACTCAGGTATGTGTACTCACTGTTTGATAGCCCCCTTGTACTTTAGCACTTTGTAATCTTGCCACTCAGTACGTTCTGTAATAGCACTCTTACTCTTGCCAACTGTGTATCTTGCATCAGTACTCTGTGATAGCCCCCCTGTACTCTTGCACTTTGTTACTTTGCCCACTCAGTAATCGTGATAGCACCCTGTACTCTGGCACTCAGTACTCTGGAAAGCACCCGTACTCTGCACTTTGTACTTTGAAACTCAAAGTACTCTGATGATAGCACCCTGTACTCTTGCACTCGAGTACAATGTTTTGATGGCACCCTGTTACTCTGCAACTTTGATCTTGCATCAGAGTAAATATGTGAGTAGCACCCTGTACTCTTTGCACTCAGTACTTATGTGATAGCACCCTAGTAACTTGCCACGTTGTTCCTCTTGCATCATACTCTGTGGAGAACCTGTACTTCTTGCAACTCAGCTACTCTGTGATAAGCACCCTGTGTACTTTTGCACTTTAGTACTCTTGCACTCAGTACTCTGTGATACACCCTGTACTCTTGACACTTAGTACTCGTGATAGCACCCTGTACTTTGTCACTTAGAACTCTGTGATAGCACCTGTTCTCTTGCACTTAGTAATCTTGCAATCAGCAGTAACTTCTGTGATAGCACCCTGTACTCTTGCACTTTGTACTCTTGCACTCAGTACTCTATGAATAGCACCCTTTCTATTGCACTCAGTACGCTGTGATGGCACGCTGTCCTCTTGCAATTGTTATCTGGCACTCAGTACTCTGTGGATAGCACCCTGTACTAGCACTTTGAATCTTGCCACTCGAGGACTCTTGTAATAGCACTTGTACTCTTGCACGTTGTACTACTTGCACTCAGTACTCTGTTGTGATTAGCCAACCCTTGTACTCTTGCACTTTGTACTCTTGACACTATAGTACTCTGTGATAGCGCCCTGTACTCTGCACTCTAAGTACTCTGTGATAGCACCCGTACTCTGCACTTGTACTCTTGAAAATCAGTCTCTGTGATAGACCCGGTTACTCTTCCTCAGTAACAATGTGATAGCACCCTGACTCTTGACTTTGTACTATTGCACTCAGTAATCTGTGATAGCACCGTACCTTGCACTCCGTACTCTGTGATAGCACTATCTTGTACTCTTGAACTTAGTACTATTGTGATAGCACCCTGGGTACTCTGCACTCATTACTCTGTGATAGCACCCTTGTACTCTTGCACTTAGTACTTGTGATATGCACCCTGTTAATCTTGCACTTTGTCCTCCGTGTAGCACCCTGTTCTCTTGCACTCTGTACTCTTGCACTCAGTACTCTGTGGTAGCACTGGTACCTCTTGGCACTTTGTACTCTTTGCACTCAGTACCTCTATGATAGCACCACACTGTACTCTTGCAATCATTACTCTATGAGAGCACACTGTATCTCTTCATCAGTACCTGTGATAGCACCCTGTTACTATTGCACTTTGTACTCTTTGCATAGTACTCTGGGATTCACCCGACTCTTGCATCTCAGTACTCTATGATAGCATCCCTGTACTTTGCATTTAGTTACTCTGTAATAGCACCCTGTAATCTTGCCACTCCGACTCCGTGATTAGAAAACCCTGTTCTCTGCACTATGTACTTTGCACTCAGTATCTGTGGTAGCACCCTGTTTTGTACTCTGCACTTGTAATCTTGCACGTCCTCTTGATAGCACCCTGTACTCTGCACGCAGTCTCTATGATAGAACACTTGTTACTATTGCACTCGTAGTACTTTGGTGAAGCACCCTTGTACTCTAGCACTTTGACTCTTCACTCTAGTACTCTGTGATAGCGTCCTGTACTCTTGCACTCAGTAGCTCTGTGATAGCACCCTGTAATCTTGCACTTTGTACTCTCTGCAATCAGTACTCTGTGGATAGCCCCTGCTTACTCTGCACTTTGTACTCTTGAGCACACAGGTACTCTGTGATAGACCCGGTAATCTTGGCACTTTGTACTCTTGCACTCAGTACGCTGTGGTAGCCACCCTGTTACTCTTGCACTTGGTTAATCTTGCATCGAGTACTCTGTGATAGCAACCCCTTACTTGCACGCAGTAACTCTTGTGATAGCACACTGTCTCTTGCACTTTGTACTCTTGCACCAGTACTCTGTGATAGCCACCCTGTACTTCTCTGATCAGTACTCTGTGATACCACCTGTACTCTAGCAATTGTATCTTGCACTCAGTACTCTGTGATAGCACCCGTACTCTTGCACTCAGTACTATGTGATAGCATCCATGTACTCTTGCACTTGTACTCTTGCACTCAGTACTCTGTGATAGACGCACCGTACCTGACATCAGTTACTCTGTTATAGCACCCTGTTGTACTCTTGCCACTTTGTACTTATCTGCACTTCAGTACTCTGTGGGTTAGAACCCTGGTCTCTTTGACTCACCCCCTTCAGTTACTCTTGTGGTAAGGCACTCGGTACTTTTGCACTCGTACTCTGCACTCGAGTACTCTGGGGATGATAGCACCCTTTACTATTTGCATTAGTACTCTCGATAGCAACCTGTACTCTTGCACTTAGAACTCTGTGATAGCACGTCCGTTCTCTGTGCAACTAGTACTCTTGCACTCCATTACTCTGGATAGCACCCTTGTACTATTGCCACTTTGTACTCTTGCCACTCGAGTACTCTATGATGCCACCCTTTATCTTGCACTCAGTTACGCTGTGGATGGCATCTGGTACTCGCAAATTGTACTCTGGCACTCAGTACTCTGTGATAGCACCCGGTACTTAGCGCACTTTGTAATCTAGCACTAGTACTCTGTAATAGCACTCTTGTACTCTTGCACGTGGTGTGGTGTACTCTTGCACTCAGTACTATGTGAAGCACCCGGTACTCTTCACTTTGTACTCTTGAACTCCGTACTCTGTGATAGCACCCGTGATGTACTCTTGCACTCAGTACTCTGTGATAGCACCCTGTACTCTTGCACTTTGTACTCTATGCACTCAGTACTCTGTGATAGCACCCTGTACTCTTGCACTCAGTACAATGTGATAGCACCCTGTACTCTTGCACTTTGTACTCTTGCACTCCGTTACTCTGTGATAAGCACCCTGTACTCTTGCACTCCGGTCCTCTGTGATTAGCACCTGGACTCTTGACCAATTCTGTACTCTTGCACTTCAGTACTCTTGATGTGATAGCACCCTGTCCTCTTGCACTCCTTACATCTGTGATCCGCGACCCTGTACTCTTGCACTTAGACTTCGGTGATGAGCAACCCTGTAATCGTGCACTTTGTATTCCGTGATAGCACCTGTTCTCTTGAACTCTGTACTCTTCAACTCATACTCTGTGGTAGACCCTGTACTATTACACTTGTACTCTTGCCACTCAGTACTCTATGAAGCACCTGTAACTCTTGCACTCAGTACTCTAATGATAGACCTGTACTCTTGTCACTCAGTACTCTGGATGATAGCACCCTGTACTTTGCACTTTGTACTCTTGCACCATACTCCTGGATATCACCTGTACTCTGGCAATCAGTACTCTTGATGCACCCTTGTACTCTTGCACTTAGTACTCTGTAATAGCACCCTGTAATCTTGCACTCAGTACTCCGTGATAGCACCCTGTTCTCTTGCACTATGTACTCTTGCACTCAGTACTCTTGGGGTAAGCACCCTGTATCTTGCACTTGGTAACTGCACTCATTTATCTATGATAGCACCCTGTACTCTTGCACTCAGTACTCTATGATAGCACCCTGTACTCTTGCATTCAGTAATTTGTGAAGCACCACTGTAGACTCTTGCAATTTGGACAATTGCACTCAGTTAGTCAGTTTATCACCCTCGTACTCTTTGCACGTTGTATCTCTTGCATCGTACTCGTGATAGCATCTGTACTCTTGACACTTTGTTACTCTTGCACTCAGTACTCTGTGAAGCACCTGTACTCTTGCACTCAGTACTCGTGTGATAGCACACCCTGTACTCTGCACTTGTACTCTTGACACTCAGTACTCTGTGGGTAGCACCCCCTGTACTCTTGCACTCAGACTCTGTGATAGCAACCCTGTTGTACTTTTGCACTTAGTACTCTTGCACTAGTTACTCTGTGATAGGCACTACTTGTACTCTGCATACTTAGTACTCTGTGAAGCACCCTGTTACTCTTTGCACTTAGAAACTCTGGATAGCACCCTGTTCTCTGCCATTGTACCTGCATCAGTAAGTACTCTGTGAAGACCTGTAATCTTGCCCCCCCACTTTGTACTCTTGACACTCAGTATCTCTATGATGACACTGTACCTTGCACTCAGTACGCTTGTGATGGCACTCTTGTACTCTTGCAATTGTACTCTTACCACTCATACTCTGTGATAGCAACCCTGTACTTGCATTGTAATCTTGCACTCAGTAATCTGTGATAGCACCCGTACTTTGGCTTCTTTGACTCTTGCAATCAGTATATGTGATAGCACCCTGTACTCTTGCAATCAGTACTATGTGATAGCACCCTGTACTCTAGCACTTGTACTCTTGCACCAGACTCTGTGATAAGCACCCTGTACCTCTTGCACTCCGTACCTCTGTGATAGCACCCTGTACTCTGACTCAGTACTATTGATAGCACCTGTACTCTTGCCACTGTTTGTCTCTTGCCACTCAGTACCTCTGTGATAGCACCCTGTACTCTAGCACCCTGTACTATTGCATCAGTACTCTGTAGTCGCACCCTGTACTAGGACTTCGTATCTTGCACCTCAGTACTACTCTGTGATAGCATTCCTGTATTCTTTCAGTTTTACTCTTGCACTCAGTACTCTGTGATTAAAACACTGTTGTACTCTTGCACTTTTTACTCTGCGCCTCAGTCTCGGTGATAGCACCCTTACTATTGCACTTTGACTTTGCACTCAGTACTCTGTGAAGCACCTGTACTATTGCACTTTGTAGTCTTGCACTCAGTACTCTGTGATAAGACCTGAACTCATGCAAATTGGTCCTCTTGCACTCTTACTATGTGTAGCACCTGTACTCGAGCACTTTGTACTCTGGCACTCAGTACTCTGTGATAGCACCCTGTCTTTGCACTCAGTATTCTGTGATTAGCACCCGTACTTCTTGCACTTTGTACTCTTCCTCAAGTACTCGGTGCGATGCACCCTGTACCTCTCTGCACTGGTAGTCTTTTGACACTCAGTACTATGTGATAGCCACCCGTACTTCTGAACTTTGTTAATCTTGCAATCAGTACTCGGTGTAGCATCCTGTTAAGCTTTCACTTTGTACTCTTGCAATCAAGTACTCTGTGATAGCACCCGGTACTCTTGCAACAGACTATGTGATTGCCACCATGTACTCTTGCACTTTGTACTCTTGCACTCAGTACTCTGTGATAGCACCCTGTACTCTTGCACTCAGTACAATGTGATAGCACCCTGTACTCTTGCACTTTGTACTCTTGCACTCAGTACTCTGTGATAACACCCTGTACTCTAGCACCCTGTACTCTTGCACTCAGTACTCTGTGATAGCACATTGTTACCTTGAAACTTTGTAACTCTTGAACTAAGACCTGTGATAGCACCTTGTACTCTTGCACTTTGTACTCTTGCACTCAGTACTCTGTGATAGCACCCTGTACTCATGCACTTTGTACTCTTGCACTCTGTACTCTGTGATAGCACCCTGTACTCTAGCACTTTGTACTCTTGCACTCAGTCCCCTCGGTGATAGCGTTCATGTACTCTTCATCAGTACTCTGTGATACCACCCAGTAGTACTCTTGCACTGTTGTACCTCTGCATCAAGTACTTCTGTGATAGCACCCTGTACTCTTGCCACTTTGTACTCGCACACCCGTACTCTGTGATAGCACCCCTGATACTCTTGCACTTTGTACTCTTGCACTCCAGTACTCTGTGATAGCACCCCTGTACTCTGATTGGTACTCTGCACTCAGAGTACTATGTTGAATAGACCCTGTACTCTGCACTCAGTACTCTGTTTGATAGCACCGCTGTACTCTAGCAGTTGTAGGCTCTTGCCCAACTCAGTATCTGTGGATGCACACTTATCTTGCACTCAGTGAATCTGTTGATTACCACCCGTACTCTAGAGCAATTTTGTACTCTTGCACTCAGTACTCTGTGATAGCACCCTGTAATCTTGCACTCAGTACTCTGTGATAGCACCCTGTACTTGCACTTTGTACTCTTGCACTCAGTACTCTGTGATAGCACCCTGTACTCTTGCACTCAGTACTCTGTGATAGCACCCTGTACTCTTGCACTTTGTACTCTTGCACTCAGTACTCTGTGATAGCACCCTGTACTCTTGCACTCAGTACTCTGTGATAGCCATGTATTTGCACCACTAGTTACTCTTGCCTCGTACTTGTGATACACCCTGTACTCTTTGCACTAGTACTCTGTGATAGCACCTGTACTCTTTTGCACTAGACTCTTTGTTGATAGACCCTGTTCTCTTGCACTTAGTACTCTTGCACTCAGTACTCTGTGATAGCACCCTGTACTCTTGCACTTTGTACTCTTGCACTCAGTACTCTATGATAGCACCCTGTACTCTTGCACTCAGTACGCTGTGATGGCACTCTGTACTCTTGCAATTGTACTCTTGCACTCAGTACTCTGTGATAGCACCCTGTACTTTAGCACTTTGTAATCTTGCACTCAGTACTCTGTGATAGCACCCTGTACTCTTGCACTTTGTACTCTTGCATATCAAGTACTCTTGTGATAGACCCTGTACTTTGCACTCAGTACTCGGTGATAGCACCCGTTACGCTAGCACTTTGATACTCTTGAACTCTAGGACTCTGTGATAGCACCCTGTCTCTTGCACTCCGTACTCTGTGATAGAAACCTGTACTCTTGCATCATACTATGGCCGATAGCACCTCTTTTGTACTCTTGACAATTTGTACTCTTGCTACTCAGTTACTCTGTGGATAGCACCTGTACTCTTGCACTTTATTACATTGCACACTCAGTACTCGGGGGAAAAATTTTTAGCACCTGTACTCTGGCATCTTCGTACTATTGCACTCAGTACTCTGTGAAGGCATCCTTGTACTCTTTTCAGTTTGTACTATTGCACTAGTAGTACTCTGTGAATTAAAACCCTGTACTCTTGCACTTTGTACTCTTTGCACCAGTACTCTGTGATAGCACCCGGTACTCTTGCACTTTGTCCTCTTGCACCAGTACTCGTGATAGCACCCGTACTCTTGCACTTTGCTATTCTCGCACTCAGTAACTCTGGATAGCACCCTGTGAACCTACAGGCCCTTTGTACTCTTGCACTCTGTACTCTGTGATAGACACCCTGTACTAGCACTTGTACTCTTGCACTCAGTAAGTACTCTGTGATAGCACCCGGTCTCTTTGCACTCAGTATTCTGTGTGAAGCACCCCCTTTGTTACTCATGCAATTGTTACTCTTGCACTCAGTACTCTGTGATAGCACCCTGTACTCTTGCACTTTGTACTCTTGCACTCAGTACTCTGTGATAGCACCCTGAACTCATGCACTTTGTACTCTTGCACTCTGTACTCTGTGATAGCACCCTGTACTCTAGCACTTTGTACTCTTGCACTCAGTACTCTGTGATAGCACCTGTAATCTTGCATCCAGACTCTGTGATCGCTAACCGTACCTGTCTTGGCACTCTTTAATATCTTGCATCAGTCCTCTGTGATAGCACCCTGTACTCTTGCACTCAGTTACTCTGTGATAGCACCCTGTATCTTGACACTTGTACTCTGCATCAGGTACTCTGTGGTAGCACCCTTTGTACTCTGGCCTAGTACTCTGTGATAGTACCCTGTACTTTGCACTTAGTACTCTTGCGTCTCAGTACTCTGTGATACCCCCACCCTTGTAATCTTGCACTTATCATCTGTGATAGCACCCTGGTACTCTTGCACTTAGAACTCTGTGATAGCACCTGTTCTCTTGCACTTTAAGTACTCTTGCACAGTACTCGTGATAGACACCCTGTACTCTTGCACTTTGTACCTTGCACTCCGCTACTCTATGATTAGCACCCTTTACTCTTGCACTAAGGGGACAGCGTTTGATGCATCTGTACTCTTGCAATTGTTACTATGGCATCTCGTAGTACTCTGTGATAGCACCCTGTACTTTAGCACTGTTTGTAATACTTGCACTCAGTACTCTGTGATCGCACCCTGTAATCTGGATTTGTACTCTTGCACTCTAAGTACTCGTGATAGCACCCTATACCTTGCCAACTCAGTACTCTGTGATTGATAGCACCTGTACTCTACACTTGACTCTTGCACTCAGTACTCTTGATAGCACCCTGTGACTCTTGCACTCCGTAAATCTGTGATAGCACCCTGTAAGCTCGATTGCACTCAGTACTGTATGTGGAGTGAGGCACCTGTACTCTTGCACTTGTTACTCTTGCACTCAGTACTCTGTGAGAGCACCCTGTACTCTTGACTTTATAAACTGTGCACTCGAGTACGTATGTGATAGCACCCTGTACTGTATGGCACTCGTATGTGCACTCAGTACTCTGTGATAGAATCCTGTACTCTTTCAGTTTGTACTTTGCACTCCGTACTCTGTGATAAGATAAAAACCCTGTATCTGCTACTGTGTGTACTCTTGCACTCAGTAATCGGTGATAGCAACCCGTACTCTTGCACTTTGTACTATTGCACTCAGTAGTACCCTGTGATAGCAGGCCTCCTGTACTCTTGCCACTTTGTTTCTAGCACTCAGTTTACTTTGTGATAGCATCCATGATCATGCACTTGTACTCTTGCACTCTGTACTCTGTGATATGCCCCCTGTACGTCTAGGCACTTTAGTAAGTCATGGCATGCACAGTCACTAGTGATGATAAGGACCGTGTCTCTTGTCATCACTAGGATTATGTGATTGACACCTGTACTCTTGCACTTTGTACTCTTTCACTAGAAGTACTCTGTGAATAGCCACCCTGTACTCTTGCACTTGTAGTCGTGCACTCAGGTAGCTCTGTGATTTAGCCCGACTTTGCACTTTGTACTCTTGCACTCAGTAATCGTGGATAGGCATCCTGTGTACTCTTTCACCTTTGGTACTCTTGCACTCGTACTATGTGATAGCACCCTGTACTCTTTGGCGACTCCAGAGTACTCGTGTGATAGGACACCCTGTACTCTTGCACTCAGTACAATGTGATAGCACCGTGTTACACTCTATGCACTTTTTACTCTTACAATCAGTACGTCGGTGATTTATACACCCTGTACTCTAGCACCCTGTAATCTTGCCACTCAGTAATCTGTTGGGATAGACACCTTGTATCTTGAACTTTGTTCTCTTGTCACTCAGTAATCTGTGATAGCACCTTGTACTCTTGCCCCAATTTGTTATACTTTGCACTCAGTACTCTGTGATAGCACCCTGTACTCATGCACTTTGTACTCTTGCACTCTGTACTCTGTGATAGCACCCTGTACTCTAGCACTTTGTACTCTTGCACTCAGTACTCTGTGATAGCACCCTGTACTCTTGCACCATACTCTGTGATACCACCCTCATGTACTCTTGCACTTTGCTACTACTTGCGACCCTCAGTACTTTGTGGATAGCACCCTTACTACTTTTGCACTTTGTACTCTTGCACACAGTATCTCTGTGATTAGGAACCTTGTACTCTTGCACTTTGTACTCTTGCACTCTGAGTACTCTGTGACTAGCACCCTGTACTCTTGCACTTGGGTATCTTGCACTCAGACTCTGTGATTAGCACCCTGTACTCTTGCAATC
>JACBWV010000491.1:18701-77897 GCA_013435795.1 Chlamydomonas sp. ICE-L | reverse complement strand
CTCATGGTCTCTGGCGCCGTCGTCAACTATGACTGAAAACTTTGCAGTTATAAGGGAATGCCCAACAAACAATAAGGATAAGAAACACATGGGACTGTGCTCTTAAAAGGGCCCATCCATCATGCCACAACATTCCAAACTCTTGAAACCAACAAGTTTCTGGCCGCATATTGTTTGCTCTGACTGAAATGGCGAAAAGTGTATAAGGCGCACAGCAAAACACACAAAGTGTAAGAAGAAACCATTGATAAACATGCCCTACCACAGGGTCTATACCCAAACATGCCCAACAATTTACCTGGTGGCCTCGTTTCACCAGGCACTTTAGTGCATAGGCAAACACATAAGGTGATAGGAACACAATCGGACCAGCCCAAAAAGCCTTTGTCATGTTATTGCTCTCAAACCTTTAGTGTATGCGTGGGTCTAACGCACGTGACCAGAAACACAGGTGTGGACTCGACCAACTTAAGGGCTATGCGCAACATGCAACCACTTCTTTGCACGTGCACTTGAAACCTTACTAAGCGCCTAAGGGCAAAGCAAACTTTAAAGTGATAAGAAACAAGGGGGGGGACTATCTATGTGCCAACAAGGGCCTTACACTACCTGGACCAAACACTTTCTCTGGCGCACGTCCCCCCCCATCTGAACCCGACGTGGAGAAGGGCAGCAAACAAAGGGGAAGGAAACACATGGGCGCGGCACCAACAACCCCCCGTCCCCACCCCCATCACCCCTCCGGTTGCCCGGTCCCACCCCAGCCTAGCCATCCAGCCCCAACACCGGCCCACCGCAGCACACTCACCCACCCACCGACCCCCCCCCGTGGCCCCCTCCATCACACGACCCCTGCCCCCACACACTCACCACCCACCTGACCCACCCACAGGGGCACACCCCAGACCCGAACACCCCCCACGCCCTATCCCACCACCCCGTTCCACCCCCAGCACCCCCCCCCCCCCAAAAGACAAGCCCAGCACAAGCACCACCCCCGCGTCCCACCCCCGGCACCGGCCATGCAACACCCCACCCACCCACCCACCCCCGGCCTCACCCCCAGCGCCCACGCACCGACCCGACCGACCCACCCAGCACACGAACCAAGAGACACGAGCAGCTCCTTCCCCTGCTCCCATAGCTCTCATTCCCCCACCAAATCACCACCACCACACCCACCCACACTACACTGCACGTGTATACCATCAGACGTGACCAAGCGACTCCAGCAGTCCTCACGCCCCTCCTCCTCCAATCTCTATCGACCCCCCCCCCACCCCCCGCCCACACCCCCACACGCACCCAACCACACTACACTACCATCACACTCACCAAGAGAACACCAACGGCCGCCGGCGCCTGCTTAAAAGCTGGCACCGCACCACTCGACACACCCCACCGACCAGCCCAGGCTACGCACCCAAAACAAAGGACTCCAGCAGCTCCGCTCCTGCTCCAATCTCGACCCCCCCCCCACCAACCACCCCACCACACACACCCACACACCCCCACACAACACATGCACACTCCCATCCCCCCCCACCTACCAGCCCCGTCCCACCTACCTACCCCTCACCTACCTACCCACTCACCTACCCACCCAACTCACCCCACTACATCCCATACCCGACCTACACACCCCCCACCCTACTTACACACACTACACTACACTTCACTACCATCACACTCACCAAGAGACTCCAGCAGCCTCCTGCTTCATTCTCCAGTCTTCTTCCTCCTCTCTCGCTCTATGTCTGCAGCCAGGCAAACAATTGTCAGTGTTGATTATCCCATGGTTGCTGCACCCCCACCACCACCTCCTTCCAGGTCCTGAATAACTCACCCTACACCCTTCCTAGATATATCTGCCAATTGTGCGTACTCTTTTGGTAGGAAGTGGCAAACACCATTCAACTGAATCCTCCGTGCCGCTGGTTTGTGTCCGGAGAACCACTTCCTGTGTGAAGTTCCTTCATAGAAACAAAACAAAACAAGCTGCCAATTGTGATGATATTGTGATGATATTGTGGAGGGGCCCACACAGGTCTTTTCTCTCCAGCTTTTCCAGCATCTTCTAGGCAGCTTCCCCCAGCCAGCCACTGTGCTACACCCAAATATGTCAGCACTTCTGGACAGCTGATTATATCATCTTAAGGTGCACTAGGTCGCGTTAGCTCTGGCTGAATAGCCAGCCAGGGGAGCTACCTAGAAGCTGCCGCTTTTAGCTGAAAATAAAAACACTGTATTGTGAGGGGCCCATAATCGAATCCAATCCAATCCCAGCCCTATATGAAAATGGAGGTTGCAAAGATGTTTGCTGCCGGAGCTGTGGGTTGTGGGGTGTGGGGTGTGGGGTGTAGGGTGTGGGGAGTGGTGTGTGGGGGTTGTGGGAAGTGGAGATTGGGGAGTCGGGTGTGGGGACTGGGGGTGTCGTGTGGAGGAGTGGTTCATACTACCCATGTTTACTCCACCTGCAGACGATGAGCAGCCTAAAGGCTGATAGCCACCCCAGCCATCAAGGCTACTCACGGGCTTCGGCAGCAACAGCAAGCAGTCAAGCCGCGCCCTAACCGCTCGTGTCCGGAACTTGCGGTTGGGGGATACCACGTGTATCTGCCCAATCCGCGAATCCCTACCAACCAAACAACCCACAACCCTAACGCAATGATCGTCCGGCTGCAAACCCCCCCACTCACCGACAAGCATTGTCAAGGGTGCTAAAACGCTGAAAAGTTGCACAGGCCGTGCTTCTCTTCATACGCAACTGTCACCGGACAGCCTGTCGGCAAGTATGCAAGCGTGAGCTTCGGGCGTCGGGTTACCGAGCACGGAGCTGTACAACTCAAAACATGCGAGAAATAGCAGTGCGAGAGCAGTCATGCAAGTTATTGGGGGCATGATCAGGAGCAACAACGCTAGAGCAGATATAGACTCCTACATCTCCCCACTTTCTGCCTGCATCCGGTCAGGTTGTTAAACAGGTGTCCGAGGTGTTCAACACCTGTTCGTGTACATCATTGGTAGTTGTTGAACAGGTGTTTTACACCCTGAACACCTGCTTATACAACAAACCTGAACAGGGTGCAGGCAGTCGTAGGGACTTCCAAGGATCTGATTATTCCGGTTGAGCTATTAAATCCCTTTGGCCTAATGGGTTACCCTTGGACTGTGCCATACGTACATATCCCACCCTCCAAACTCCAACCCAACTACGCTCACCTCTCCTCCGCCTCCCTCCTACGTCTGAATTGCATCAGGGTGAGCCCCGAGGAACATTTCCTGCGTTAACGCGGGTGATTGATGTACCACGGGCACGGCCATGGATCCTTGAAGGCCTAGAGATGGTAGCATGAGGTGCTGGGTAACCCGGCTAGCCATAGCGATCGACTCGTGGAAAGAGCACTGCATGGCTCGTGCTCACGCTCGGAGGCGGGGTAAGCAGAACGTGGGTAGCGGGGGGCATTGGGGAAGGCCTGCGGTCCTGGGGTGGGTGGCAATCTGGGAGTGCTATAAAGTTGGTTGGAAGAGCGAGAAAAGAGCGAGAAAAGATTAGGGAGTCAGGAAGGCAACCGGGCAGAAAGCTGGATGCTAACGGTTTTTTATCTTCGTTAGTTGAAACAGAGACTAGAAGGCAAGGGCAATGATTGATAAGGTCGGGTGAGAGGGGCATGAGAAACAGCTAGAAGCCGGCGAGTGAGTGTGTTTAAGAATCTACGTGAAACGACTCTTGCTGGGTTGATAGTCTGTTGCTTTGTTTTTATAGGCAGGCCAGTGGGTCTGCAGTGTTTATGTTCGGAGCCATTGGAACTCCGCTGCCTAGCACAGCCAGCGCCTAGATTCTCAACTTGCTCACGCGGGGCGGGGCCGCTGGCGTAGGTTGGCACGTGATTTTTAAGCGGTACCCCGTGCCCGTGTTCATGGTTGCCGGGGGTGGGTTGGGTCCCGGGTTGGGTCAGGGTGGGTCGGGTAGGGCGCTAGGCGTTATAGTCAGATTGTACGACTCGTAAACAGAGAACACTATGCCCTCGGCGAGTCTGCCGGCAGGGTTCCCTGCTCGCAAACACGCATGGTAGACTCCGAGATGCCGACAAAAAGTGAGGGGTGGGTGGTTGGTGGTGCCGTTGCAGCTTGAAATATGTTGTTGGCCGGCCCTTGGGCGAGTATCGTGTAATGCTTGATACCAACAACCCTAGTTAAAAAAGTGTCGTTTTTGTTGTTTGACCCTGAACCCGCATATGCCCCTTTCTGACATCGGCCGCACATGCACCTGTCACCTGACATTGGACAAGGGCGGATGTAACTAATGGAACTCGACCGTGGGAGTACGCGTTTATTGGGTTTGAGCACCTGGCTCGCTATAAGGACAGCTAGGCGGGCGAATACTGAAGTATGCGGACAGCGGGACAGGGGGTATCTCGAAAGGAAAACTGTTCAATTAAGAACCTAACTATTGTAGCCCAGACTTACTTACTGCCTTGTTAGAGACGAGGTGGAGAGGGGGACAAGGGGGTAACAGTCCCCATGAGGGGCCCCGACCCACCTGCTCTACCGGTTTCACATATCACATGGTGTTGCAGACTCGTAGTTTTTTTCGTTGTTTGTCTCGTAGTTGTTTTCGTTGTTTTTTCCGTTCAGAAGAAGAGGAATATAAGAAAAAAGTGATTGTTCGAGTTGACATTTTCCTGGTAATAATTGTTTTAAAGCCAAGACGGCGATCAGCCAAATTGCTGGCTGAAGCTATGTAACCAAGTTAGAGTTCAAGTAGGACTCGTAGTATACCGTGGCAGTTTAGGACTAGTGAAACTACCAACTCCATTAGCATGTTTTTCATCTAGTGCATCGTCCAGTGCAGGCCCATGAGTAATTTAACACTATTTTCCTCAGTCGACAAGCCCACATGCATGTTCAAGTGTTCAACCACCTTCAACCGACCTTGTGAGATATAACCCAGTCATCCATTTGTCGCACATTTAATTTGCCACCTTGAACTTGCAAGTTCACTTGAATATTAAAATCCCTCCAATTTGTTATTGTCCGTTGCGTCGGACACTGAGTTGGCATAGTGCACGCGTGGTCCTGGTGCTCCAGGACCCGGGTTGCCTGCCGCCTATCAGCTTGTAAGCACTCCGTAGAGTGGACAGAGATTAAAGCAGCGGAACAGACGCACCAATCTATACACGGAGACGAGAATAACGTTACAAGTACTGGAGACCCATCAAGGGGCACCAGTGGAGGAAGGAGCGGCAGGCTGTACCCTGATAAGGGTATAGGCTATACAGTCCGTGTCAGGAGAACCGGTGACACAGTCCACAGGAAGCTGTCACTACGGGAAGCTGTCACAGTACTGTCAGTACCGATAGTTCTAAGGGAGTACACCAGGAGTCACCAAGACATAAAACAAGTGAGAGCACCGCTATTCATGCTGATACTCCACCTATGACGCAGGTGACATACAAGAGAAGTACTCCACCTATGGCACTGGGGACATAGAACTATATGTAACAAAGATTCAAAAAAAATCAAAGAACTCCGAAACGAAAAAACGAGAGAACTTCAAATGAAACCCAAAGGGGGAAAGGAAGGAATGAAACGAGGCAAAAAACCAAAGTTTGCCAAGGGGATAAAAGAGGACAAACTAAATATCAAAGTTGGGTAACAACGGTATAGAAAACCCGATCCGGGAATAGGAACCTAATGCCAAGCAATGATAACCAGAAAACTAGAAATGTAACCAAAACAAAATTCCCTAAGGAGCAGCGGTCATTCCGAACATGCGGATGAACCGCCAGAACACAGCAGGATCAAGGGGCTTGGTGAAGGGGTCAGCACAGTTGTCCTTAGTGTTAACATAGGCAACATCTAGCTGTTCATCCTCCACCAGCTCCTTGATATAGTGATGGATGACATCAATGTGCTTGTTGCGAGGGAGCAGCTGCCAGTCATTGGCCCAGCTCAAGGACCCCAATTTGTCACCCTGAATGGTAACCAGGTCACAAGGCAGGCCCAGATCAACTCTCAATTTCTTCAAACCATTGCACCTCTCTGGCAGTCTGAGACAGGGCCTGATACTCTGCCTCACTGGAGCTAATTGCAACAGTGGGCTGCCTCTTGCTCATCCAGTTCACAAGGCTGCCCCCAGCAAGCACAGCATAGCCCGTCTGAGATCTCCTGTCAGACCCATCATCAGCAAAGGATGAGTCACTAAAGACAGTGAAAGAGAACTCAGGGCTGTGAGTGTAAGTGAGTCCCAGGTGGGAATGTTCTCTCAAATACAAAAGCAAGCGCTTGGCTGCCCCCCACAGGGGAGCAGTGGGTTGAGCAGAAAACCTGGACAGGTAGCTGACAGCATAAGAATATCAGGCCTGGTGCAGGTAGCCAGGTATAGCAAAGCCCCCACAAGGGAGAGGTTACTGGCTATTAGAGGCAGAGGATCTACAGGAGGGTCAGTGACAGTGCACTTGGCCATGGGAATTGAAAACTTGGGCTTGGTGGCAGCAGTGAGACCAAATTGCTCCACCAGCTCAACAATGTAGGAATGCTGGGAGAGGTTGACTTTAACACACCTGCCATCAGAGTCAAGGGTAAAATCCATGTCCAACGAGAGGAACTGAACCGGTACACCATTTCCTTGACCTCCCAGCCGGCTTTTTCCATAGCCAAGATCAGCAAAGCATACCTATCCGTTCACTGAAAGCACAGATAAATCATCAACATAGGTCAGGACATAGCTCCACCCACCAATAGAATCCCTCCTAAAATACAGAGCAGTTCAGCCTTGCACATAGTAAACCCATGTGCAACCAGAACCCGCTTGACATCCCTACTCCCAAACCCTGGGCGCCTGCTTCAGACATAAAGGGACTTGATCAGTTTGCACACAAGGGGAACACCGTTAGGACCAAGCACCTTAAAGCCCTCAGGCTGGTGGCAGTACAGGTCCAGACCAGGTTCCAGCTTGGCATTCAGGAATGCAGTCTTGATATCCAGTTTGCCGAACAAACATCTTCCTATGAGTGATGGCAGCAAGAAGTACCCTCAGACCTGCTTAGAAGAAACGGGGGCATATACATCATGAAAGTCCAACCAGGACGCTGCAGAAAAACCTCGGACCACAAAACGTGCCTTAAAGCGCACAGAACCATTAACCCCAATCTTCTTCACAAATAACCACCTGCCAGACAGGACCCTCTGCTTAGGAGGCTGTGGAGTGAGTGCCCAAGTACCATGTGCATGGAGGGACGCCATCTCATCCTTCATAGCAAGCAGCCCCTGATCTCTGTCAGGGTTGGATGGAAGCATAGCAGCTTTATAGGTTAGTTCAGTTGAGGTAGAAATATAAGCTCCCACGTACAAGCAGTGTACTTGTACATGAGCAGCGGGGATATCAGCAGTATCAGCAGTAACCGGTAGTAAAGCCCCCAGCGCAGCACTAATGCTTGGTTGAACAGGGCCGGCATTCTTTGCCTTTAAGTCGTCGAAGCCTGGGTCGACCGGAACACCCCAGCCATACGCAGTATCAGACCCGGACCAGTGTTCAAGGTCATCACTCACACTTCCGGTGACGGCCACATCGTCGCAATGCCTTGTCCGGTGTAAACCACCAGGGACAGCAGGAGGCGAAGGGATCAAACAACGCCCGCGAGCCATCCGAACAGGTGGACGGGGGGTGGCAACTAGTGGGCAGCGGACCTATATTAGGCTCCACTATGACCTGAGGCTGTCCTAATCCTAGAGCTTCACCGACGAAACGTGGCGCAGAGGAGGGCCTGGCGACCCTCTGAGATTCGGATAAATTAGAGCTTGAAGGAACATCAGAACCTACCCCGCCCAGCACCTTCACACGCAATACAGCACCATCAGTCCCCGACCTGGGACGCAAGTTCATCCCATGACCAGTACAGCGGTCAACAATTGGGTTGGTAAAGGGTCTAGGACGTTGTCAGTAGTATCAAGCACTTGTCCGTTGATAGCGGCAGGGGTGCGAGAAAAATACCGGGATCCATCATAGGGAGATAGCCCAGGGATACAGTTATAGCTAAACTGTTCATAAAAGAGTACATCACGACTCTCTACCACCTGGCGCAACTTAGGAACCCAAACAAAATAATCCTTACTCACCAGGGAATACCCAACCAGTCTACCAGACAACGCCCTTTCGTCTAGCTTGTTGCGTCCTCTTCCCATTGACTAAGGTAACATAGCAAGGGCAACCAAACACACGCAACAACGATAAATCAGGTAGAACCCCAAAGAACAACTCATAATATTTTATCGCAACTCCTTACTCCACACCCCTCGCAGTGAACGCTGGAACGCAGTGGACCTGGCCTGGACCCCTCATCACTGTACCGCGGCGCTGTCAGTCTGTACTGGTTTTCAGGCTCATTAAACGCCGGCCACCAGACCTTATCTCCCTCATTTATCGCAACTCCTTACTCCACACCCCTCGCAGTGAACGCTGGAACGCAGTGGACCTGGCCTGGACCCCTCATCACTGTACCGCGGCGCTGTCAGTCTGTACTGGTTTTCAGGCTCATTAAACGCCGGCCACCAGACCTTATCTCCCTCATTTATCGCAACTCCTTACTCCACACCCCTCGCAGTGAACGCTGGAACGCAGTGGACCTGGCCTGGACCCCCTCATCACTGTACCGCGGCGCTGTCAGTCTGTACTGGTTTTCAGGCTCATTAAACGCCGGCCACCAGACCTTATCTCCCTCATTTATCGCAACTCCTTACTCCACACCCCTCGCAGTGAACGCTGGCACGCAGTGGACCTGGCCTGGACCCTCATCACTGTACCCGCGGCGCTGTCAGTCTGTACTGGGTTTCAGGCTCATTAAACGCCGGCCACCAGACCTTATCTCCCTCATTTATCGCAACTCCTTACTCCACAAACCCCTCGCAGTGAACGCTGGAACGCAGTGGACCTGGCCTGGACCCCTCATCACTGTACCGCGGCGCTGTCAGTCTGTACGGGTTTTCAGGCTCATTAAACGCCGGCCACCAGACCTTATCTCCCCTCATTTATCGCAACTCCTTACTCCACACCCCTCGCAGTGAACGCTGGAACGCAGTGGACCTGGCCTGGACCCCTCATCACTGTACCCGCGGCGCTGTCAGTCTGTACGGGTTTTCAGGCTCATTAAACGCCGGCCACCAGACCTTATCTCCCTCATTTATCGCAACTCCTTACTCCACACCCCTCGCAGTGAACGCTGGAACGCAGTGGACCTGGCCTGGACCCCTCATCACTGTACCGCGGCGCTGTCAGTCTGTACTGGTTTTCAGGCTCATTAAACGCCGGCCACCAGACCTTATCTCCCTCATTTATCGCAACTCCTTACTCCACACCCCTCGCAGTGAACGCTGGAACGCAGTGGACCTGGCCTGGACCCCTCATCACTGTACCGCGGCGCTGTCAGTCTGTACTGGTTTTCAGGCTCATTAAACGCCGGCCACCAGACCATATCTCCCTCATTTATCGCAACTCCTTACTCCACACCCCTCGCAGTGAACGCTGGAACGCAGTGGACCTGGCCTGGACCCCTCATCACTGTACCGTGGCGCTGTCAGTCTGTACTGGATTCAGGCTCATTAAACGCCGGCCACCAGACCTTATCTCCCTCATTTATCGCAACTCCTTACTCCACACCCCTCGCAGTGAACGCTGGAACGCAGTGGACCTGGCCTGGACCCCTCATCACTGTACCACGGCGCTGTCAGTCTGTACTGGTTTTCAGGCTCATTAAACGCCGGCCACCAGACCTTATCTCCCTCATTTATCGCAACTCCTTACTCCACACCCCTCGCAGTGAACGCTGGAACGCAGTGGACCTGGCCTGGACCCCTCATCACTGTACCGCGGCGCTGTCAGTCTGTACTGGGTTTCAGGCTCATTAAACGCCGGCCACCAGACCTTATCTCCCTCATTTATCGCAACTCCTTACTCCACACCCCTCGCAGTGAACGCTGGAACGCAGTGGACCTGGCCTGGACCCCTCATCACTGTACCGCGGCGCTGTCAGTCTGTACGGGTTTTCAGGCTCATTAAACGCCGGCCACCAGACCTTATCTCCCTCATTTATCGCAACTCCTTACTCCACACCCCTCGCAGTGAACGCTGGAACGCAGTGGACCTGGCCTGGACCCCTCATCACTGTACCGCGGCGCTGTCAGTCTGTACTGGTTTTCAGGCTCATTAAACGCCGGCCACCAGACCTTATCTCCCTCATTGATCGCAACTCCTTACTCCACACCCCTCGCAGTGAACGCTGGAACGCAGTGGACCTGGCCTGGACCCCTCATCACTGTACCGCGGCGCTGTCAGTCTGTACTGGTTTTCAGGCTCATTAAACGCCGGCCACCAGACCTTATCTCCCTCATTTATCGCAACTCCTTACTCCACACCCCTCGCAGTGAACGCTGGAACGCAGTGGACCTGGCCTGGACCCCTCATCACTGTACCGCGGCGCTGTCAGTCTGTACTGGTTTTCAGGCTCATTAAACGCCGGCCACCAGACCTTATCTCCCTCATTTATCGCAACTCCTTACTCCACACCCCCTCGCAGTGAACGCTGGAACGCAGTGGACCTGGCCTGGACCCCTCATCACTGTACCGCGGCGCTGTCAGTCTGTACGGGTTTTCAGGCTCATTAAACGCCGGCCACCAGACCTTATCTCCCTCATTTATCGCAACTCCTTACTCCACACCCCTCGCAGTGAACGCTGGAACGCAGTGGACCTGGCCTGGACCCCTCATCACTGTACCGCGGCGCTGTCAGTCTGTACTGGTTTTCAGGCTCATTAAACGCCGGCCACCAGACCTTATCTCCCTCATTTATCGCAACTCCTTACTCCACACCCCTCGCAGTGAACGCTGGAACGCAGTGGACCTAGCCTGGACCCCTCATCACTGTACCGCGGCGCTGTCAGTCTGTACTGGGTTTCAGGCTCATTAAACGCCGGCCACCAGACCTTATCTCCCTCATTTATCGCAACTCCTTACTCCACACCCCTCGCAGGTGAACGCTGGAACGCAGTGGACCTGGCCTGGACCCCTCATCACTGTACCGCGGGCGCTGTCAGTCTGTACTGGTTTTCAGGCTCATTAAACGCCGGCACACCAGACCTTATCTCCCTCATTTATCGCAACTCCTTACTCCACACCCCTCGCAGTGAACGCTGGAACGCAGTGGACCTGGCCTGGACCCCTCATCACTGTACCGCGGCGCTGTCAGTCTGTACTGGTTTTCAGGCTCATTAAACGCCGGCCACCAGACCTTATCTCCCTCATTTATCGCAACTCCTTACTCCACACCCCTCGCAGTGAACGCTGGAACGCAGTGGACCTGGCCTGGACCCCTCATCACTGTACCGCGGCGCTGTCAGTCTACACAATTATTCACTCATCAATCCCCCCACAACCTACTCAGGAAATGCGAAATGCGAAACCTCGCTCCCGTTGATTCCTCTGCTCTACACATTCACCTCCTTTTCTAGACTCCTCCTGTTCAGACTTTCTCAGGTATGCTTAGGTATGCTTCCTACTGTGGTCCAAGTTTCTTTTCAACTTCTTCTTTTCTCCACCCTCATTCCTTGCCCACAGCCTAACGCTCCACCTACACACACTGTCCCCCTCTATCACACCCCTTCAACCTCACACTGCCAAACACTCCCCCCTCCTCCCACCTCCTCCCCCCCCACACACACCCATCTTGACCACCATCCCCACAATCTCACTCCCCCACCACACCACCCATAACCACTCACTCACCCCCCTATCACAACTCGTTCTTACTACACACCACCACCAACCTTCACATCACACCCCTCACCCCCACCCCACCACCACAACCCTGGCCAGGGCGTGCGAGTCGCCTAGACCGGTCTGGGCCAGTAAATCCCCTCCAAACACACACACTCACACCTTCCCTCTTCACCACCTAACCCACACTCACTCCCCCACCACATCACACATAACCACACACTCTCCCCCCATCACCACACGTTCTTACAACTTACCACCCACCCATACCTTCACAACACACCCCTCACCCCCCCCCACACAACCACCTGGTCTGGGCGTGAAATTCGCCCAAATAGACCGGTCTGGGCGTGAAAATCGCCCAGACCATAGTTCCACTGGAGATTGCTCTTTTCCTGGCTTGCCGAGGTTTACCTTAGCGGTTAGGGGGCGGCGTTAGATCGCAGGACACGCAGGCTGAGTTACAAATGTGGTGTGTTCTACATCCCTTGTGATCTACAGTACCCTTGCTGTATCGACCCTACTTGCGAGAGTAGGAAGGGGGTGGTGAGGTTCGATTCCTCAGTATTTTGGCGTCCTGGCCCTAAGCAAACCTTGTAGGGAAGTACTGTCGGATTTCTGCCCTTGTGGTGTTTCTCTAGTTATGTCTCCTTGATTCCGCCTCTAACGACCATGGCAGGGAGCTTGTCTGCCGTGGTCAACAGGGGTAGTGGTGAATGTTCGTTTGGTCGTGGGTTGGTATCTCTCACCAACCCTAAGTGCGCCTACTTTGCATATTGTAGGAGTGGCACCACCATTCGAACTGAATCCTCCGTGTCGCTGGTTTGTGTCGGGAGACCCACCTCCTGGGGTGAAAGTCCTTTCACAACTAAAAAAAAAAAAAAAAATAAGGAGTCTTGTCACCCTGATTGGGCAGCCGGTTACGTAGGTAACAAGCAGCTAGGAAGGCATAGGGCCAGAAAGACTTAGTAAGCTTAGACTCCAAGTGGATACTCCTAGCTATGTTCTGCAAGACCCCATTGTACCGTTCCACAGTTGCATTCTGCTGAGCAGTGTATACCATAGATAATTCATGCACAGCACCAACCGATTCTAACCAATCCTCGAACCACTTCACTATAAACTCCTTAGCCCTGTCAGACCTCAGGCACTTGAAAACAAAACCATGCAGCTGAGTCATCCATCTGAGGATGGTAGTTTGAACTGCTAAGGGAGCTTCATCCCTGGTCCTCAAGCACAATACCTCAGCATCGCCAGAGTATTGGTCAGTGAGACACAGAACATAAAACTCCCCACGCAAGCCCCTAATATGAAATGGTCCCATGATGTCCAAGTGAAGGCGTTGTAAAGGTGCACGGATCTTAGTTTTGCTTTCTTTAGGAAAAGGGATACGTTTTGCCTTAGCCTTCTGACAAGCATCACATGGGATCTTAGACAGCCTTTGCACCTGCTTGAGAGTGAGGGGTAAGTTTTTAACCAAACCCTTCCTGACTAGGTTGTGCATGGCATCATAGCCAGGGTGACCCAGCCGCCTATGCCACAACCATTCAGGAGTGGTAGGGATAACAACTCCACCATCCTCATCAACATCAAGTGCAAAAACTGGATAATCGTCAGCACTCAACAAACGGCCACGAGGGGTGTGACAAGGCCTACAGGTAAACTTATACACACCATCACTGGAGGCAGGGAAAGACCAGAGGACATAAGAGCCCTGAGTGGCAGTACAACTAAGACTATCAAAAGAAACCTTGCAGTTGTGAGCATGAGCCACAGCATTTACTGACAAGAGGTTCACAGGACAGTGAGGGATGTAGAGAACATTAGTTAAAGTGACTGATGTGAGTAACCAATCACTACATAACAAAATGGATCCCTGACCCACCGACCGTTGAACCACTCCATCACCAAATTTAACTGATGGCCCATTCCCAGAAGCATGATACACAGTGAACAAAGACTGATCACCTGTGATTGACACCCCAGCTCCAGAATCAACATACCAGACACCCTCAGACAGGCTCGGGCTACAGACATTTGAAAATTTCGAAGTGCAGGAGAATAGGACAGAGCTTACCTCCTATTTCTTGACCATAGCAAACCCATCAATCTGGGCCTGCAGGGAGGACAGCTGCCTTGGAGTAAGCGCACCCGGAAGGGCCAAGGCAACAGGCACCGGAGCATTAACCGGTACACCAGGCCTGGTCCTTCGCAGGTGCGGGTGCTTCGTAAAGCAACGATCCTCCGAGTGGGTCGTCTTGCTGGGGCATGGGCCCCAAGTGCAATCCAGACGTCTCTTGAGGGAACCGGAACCCTGAGAACCAGATCCCTGCGCACGCTGAAATGCAGCATTGGCAGGAACCTGGGGAGCGTCCCGGGACCAACCAGGATGCCTGGAGTCGGACTTGGGGAGAGCTATGTTTAAGATGTCGAGAGACCTATATGCTTCGAGGCAAGACCAGTACTCAACAGGCTGTCTGTTAGCTAACAACGTACCATACTTGATCCGCAGCGACTCAAAACGGATCAGACGGATACCCCCTACAATAGTTTCCATGGCGTGACGCTGAGTCACCGGATGCCCAGCACTGCGGAGGTCAGTGCAGAGACCTCGAACCCTGCGAAAGAATTCATCTACGCGGTCAGAAGGGCCCATGTGTGCACCAAGAAGCTCGGCGCGCATGAGAGGGACTCTAGAGGCAAGGGCATCAGACTGCCTCTTCTGGATATCAAGAAAGATATCCCGAGGTGTGGCAAAGTCCTGGTATACCTTGACCATATCATCCTCCATGTTCGCGAGCATCATGGTTAAGCACATGAACTCCTGACGGGGTAGGGGCAGAGCACTGAAACCCAACAGTGCAGGATCTACCCGAGACTCACCATGAGAGGCCGAAGATCCAGCAGCAGGAGCAGGGGTCAAAGACCTACGAATATCCATAAAATACTCAGCAGCAAGACCAGCGTCATAAGCGCGCTGGTCATCTAAGGTCTTAATCACTGGTAGGGACCTCGCAACACTCACTACCAACTCGAAATCAGGGCTAACAGGACAGAAAGGGATAGGTACTTTCACAAACGGGTACCCTAGCTTCTCGTGATCCCTACGCCTCACGCCACCAAAGGAGACACCATTATCAGGGGGATATCTAATCCCGGGAGTGACCGGACCAAGAAAGGACCGACAGTGGGTACCCAGCTCAGAGAACGCCATCACTCGGCGATATTTCAGCTTGACACTCACATTAGCCATAGTAGCTTGCATGTCCATCCGACCGTACAGAGTGCGGTTCATGGACTCACCATCCCGTCGTTCTTGGTTGATTCGACGGAAGTCCCGCAGCTGATTCGACGGAAGTCCCGCAGCTGCAGACTCGGAGGAGGTCCTCCAGTGAGCAGATGCTCCCAAGTCTCGCATGACAGCGGGGGCCGCACAGGAGGAGGGCCAGGGGCAGGTGGAAGCTCCACCGGCGGAGGCGGAGGGGGCTCCTGCGAGGTACCTGCAGCAGATGTGCGGGAAGAAGAAACAGCAGCCTCACGAGAACGAGTATGGTAGCCAGGGAGGCCACGCTCCATGGGGACAGGTTCAGAGGTGAAAGAAGCAGAGCCCTTCAGCAAAGCCGGCTTGGCTACCTCCGGGTAAACCGGTGGAAGAGGCACAAGCGGATGCGCAGACGAAGGCTCGGGCTTAAACTCAGGCGAAGGTACAGGCAGAGGCACATACTGATGAGCAGCCTCATAAACCGGCGAAACTGTAGAAGTCTCAAATACACGAGTGGCAGCAGCAGACGGAGTCACTCCACCGAAGTCAGCACTCGTAGCACTCTTCAAGTCATCCTCATCATCAGTTCCCTCAGAAAAGTCATCATCACTGCTGAAGCGGGCAGTAGGAGGCTTCGGCTCTGTAGCGTACCGAATAATCTGTGTCTGTACACAACACAGTTTCATCAGAACATCCTCAACCTCAGGGGAAAGTCGTCGAACAATGGGAGAAGGAGCCGCGAAGTTGGAGGATTGATCGGGGGGGGGTTACTTCCACGATGGCGGAAGGATCCTCATCTCCGGCAGCAGAGGCCGCTGGCGCGCAGTCGTCTAGCCAATCTGAAGGAACCTACACCAGGAGTCACCAAGACATAAAACAAGTGAGAGCACCGCTATTCATGCTGATACCGCCAGGCCATAGGCTAGCTATGGCCTGCACGTGTCTTCAGAATCTTCCTGGAGACTTCCTTTTCTATATAGCCGCACGAGTTGCGATGATAATCTATCTGCTCCTTCAGTCTTCACTGTGTAACGACTCTATCGATTGAAAGGTTATCGGCCCGACAGCTACCCGCAGACAGCGCCCCTGCGCCCGTGCCAAGTGGATCTTCAGCCCTGCACAAGGTGACAGTTTTCCCTCAGACTAGCTCGACGGCTTAAGTACTGCTTTTGGCCCTGGATTGTCTACGTGTTCACGTGAGAAATCTAACCTGCGCTGCCTCGCCTACTGCCCACACAACTCTCCCGTTGTCTCTACCATCCGTCACAGACGAAACGTAGACGCAGTCCAGGAGTCTGAGTAGATCTTCGACGTGAGTTGTACACTCATCAGATCACACACAGCGTTGCGCAATCCCCTAAAGATTGCTTGTGCCACGGAGTTTCAACCCTGCACACCCTCGTACCCCCCCCCCCCCCCCCCCCCCCCCCCCCTCTTCCCTCCCCTCCCCTCCTGCCCTCTAATTCCGTCACCCATTCCCAACTTCCTGCTACTATCTCCACCATTACAGCTCAATAGGACCCATTTGGTTCCCCCTTTGTTGTCACCACTCCCTCACCACTCCCTCCGAACCGCACACCCAAGACTGAAGCCCGACAAGCTTCACACCCGGATTACCCACAGGCCGGCCGCCAAGCCAGAACCACATAGGAGAATGCATTTCCTGTTGATGGACAGGGGTCCTGCACCCAGCATGAGCTCTCCCAAGCCATTAGGTTTGACCAGTGGATTCCCTCAGCTACTTCCCCTTCCCCTGAGCAGCCCCTAACTCATGCCAACATACATGCACACCTACCCAGTCCATTTCCTAAACAACTCTGGCCTCTCCAGAACCAAGTTTGGAACCCTGCTGACCACCCTCAACAATTCCCCTTCTTCCCTTACAGCCTTTAGCATCAGACCTAGACAGCCTGTCCCCACCCTCACCGCACTGACCAGCTAGCCATCAAGTTCCCTGCCCTTTTAGCTGCTGAGAAGGTTAAGTTCCCCAACAGACAGATGCACAACAGCCCCTCCTCAGTCTGTGGACCCCTCCTCAAGCATGTCAACAGATTGCAGCATATGGTCCACATATATCCCACTGTCTCTACAGCTGACAGGCCCACCATTCAGTGGGCCATCTGCCTACAAGCAGCTATGGTCCAAGCACATGCAAGGGTCCTGATCTCCTGGCCCAAGATGCTCATGCACCCCATCAGCTGTGTGAATCCTGGGGGCAGAGTCATATGTGTCAACAACCTCAGCATGCATTGGAGCCCAATGGATTTCACATTCATTAACATGCTGGACACCCCAAGGATGTCTAGGAAATCTTTCTCCACCCTCCTGCAGAAACTCCACACCCAGCTGGACCTTGATGGATACCCAGCATCTGGAACCTAAATATGCTATAGTCTATTGCTCATTCTTGTTTTAGCCATGAACACTCTAAGATTAATGTGATGCTTTGTACTGCCTCATGTACTGCTGTCCCTTTGTTTTAGTGTCCCTCTCCTAGCTTCTACAGTATGTCTGCAAATTCTCTAATTTAGGATACCCAAAATTATGGGGGGAATCATCACTATCTGACCATGAGAAGCAGCCTCCTGGCAACTACCTGGCAGCTTCTTATCAACCTTAGCCTGTCTCCTATGGAGCCCTGATACATCACTGTAGCTCATAGTTTCCCCATAGCATTAGTCTGCAGATTCTGAAGTAATGATACCTTATAGATGACATTGGAAGTACCTCACCATATCCCTCCATCTGGATTGATTACATGAGCTAGAGGAGGACGTCTACCTTAAAGAAGTTGTTTACAGTCAGTCAGTCCTTTATGCCATCTAGTTTCTTTTATGCTTTCCCACTGCAGCCTCCTGTGGTCCTAGCAAACTGACATTGATCTAATGATCCCTGCTCTTAATGTGCCGTGCCCCCTTGGACCCTGTACCAAATAATTTATTATTTACAGCTTCTCCTGCCAGCCGTTAGCATATCTAAATAGCCCTGTCAGCCTTTATACTTCTATATTTTCTTTATGCCCCTCAGCTAATTCCAGGGATTCTTGTATCCAAGAATACCTTGAATTGGAGGGGATGTTATTGTCCGTTGCGTCGGACACTGAGTTGGCATAGTGCACGCGTGGTCCTGGTGCTCCAGGACCCGGGTTGCCTGCCGCCAGGCCATAGGCTACCTATGGCCTGCACGTGTCTTCAGAATCTTCCTGGAGACTTCCTTTTCTATATAGCCGCACGAGTTGCGATGATAATCTATCTGCTCCTTCAGTCTTCACTGTGTAACGACTCTATCGATTGAAACAATCCCCAGTCTATCCCACTAGCATACTAGGTATTCTGTATTCTCTACTTTCAATACGTACCCACGGTGAATTGTTGGCGGTCTTAATAGTTGGCACTAAGCAGTTGTACACAAAAAGTAAAACAAATCACCATTCGCCCTAACATTTAAAAATATGGACTGAACCATAACTTGATCCAAGTGCCATGCTTTGAAACACGTCTAGGCCATGGCGGTTCCATTTGAACCAAATCCATTATCCCATAATCAAATAATGATCCCTGGGCATTGGGATACATATTATCCTGGGCATGTGATTTAATAATATCCTAGACATATTGTATTAAACTTATAAAATCGGGCCTAAACTTATAACTTCTACATCCAATCATGGGATTACAGTAAGCGTATTTGGTTGCAGCCTGTGGCGTGGCCCGAACCAAGCCAACCTAGCAGGGATTTGGCGGTACCCATACCGTGCAATAAATAGCCAACAATTCAAGCGCCTACCTGCGACTACGGTAATATACATATAATATATTCCCACGGTAGCACGAACTCTGGGCGCCCGTAGATGAAACAATTTTGGGGGGGGGAAGGGGTAGTTCAAAAGTGCTTCTTCGTTTTAGCCCCTCTTATCACGGTTGGACGATTCCCTTAGGCATATTTGGCCTACCCCTAGACTGAATCAACAGCAACTACCTACGGAACATACACTAACATAACAATTCATTTCTATGATGAATGAATAAACTAAGCGGCTTGCAGGCTTAATTGAGGATGTATATGTGTCATGGTGATCATTAAACCAAACCACCAACTGGTCATCACTCATCAAGCACTACTGGTGTATTTTGAAACGGTTAGACTGTTATAAAAGTTGACGCTAATGCAATTCAGGGGATGAACGGGACAAAACATTTCCGCGAGAACTCGTACTTTGGCCTGGAAATCTCGACAATTCTCGACGAAGTACGTTTGTCCACCTCATCCCCTGAATTGCTATAATGCCGAAGACTGCAGGCTGCCAATGCCGAGACAGGACAGCGGCACATCCTGCCAACTGTCTAGTTTCTTAACAGAGAAAGGAAGACGTTACATAAACAAAGTAATGCTGTTCAACAAAATCTCAGATTTACCGCCGTGAAAGAGGTAGAGAACTTTCCTCCGTGCAGCCGCGCGGCAATCCAAGCTCAGGCGCAGAGGGCCTGGGAAATCAAATCAACCCAAAATGGTAGCCATTCTCCACTATGTACACATGCATGCAAACGGGAGGGTTCCCCCAATCTCACGCCTGTGGCACGGCGTACTATTTCTCAATTTTAGTGCTGTTCAGAGGCAACACCGACTTTTCTGATTGGACCCAACTAAATGAGGAATGTTGGTTGAGACAAAATACAAATTTGGAACTTTTTAGGAAAGATATTTTTTATTTTGGACCCACATTTATTTTTTGCAGTGATTTGCTTTTACCAAAGGGGAAGACATTACATAAACACAGAGAGAGAGGAAGGTGTTATAATTAATGAGAACACCTGGTTGGGGCATGGTCTTTCGTGCACTTTAGTGATCGCGGTTGACAGCGACCTCGAACACTAAATTGCACCCATATGGATTCGAACCCAGCACCTCCTTCAGTCCAGCGAAATGAGCAACCATTGAACCATTCAAGATGCATGCTGCCTAGCTTGCTGAATGGCTAGCTCTGCTGCTCCCCATCAGCTACACTGGCATGAGATAGCTGAATGCATGTACAGTGCCTGAGAGAAAGGGGACTGCATGCATCACTTTTAGCAGGTTAGTCTGTATGTGCTGGACTGGACTGGCATGGGTATGAGGCCAGGACCGGCATGGGCATGGTTTGGACTGCATGGGCTGGGTGCAATGTGTTGGGTGCCGTGCATGTATGCGGCCCACACTCCATTTGTGTGTGTGTGTCTCCCCTGGGACACTGTGTTGACCAGTACCAGGACCTGTGGACCAGGACCTGTGTCGACCAGGACTTTTCACCTCTTCCTCTGGGCCTCATCTGCCACCTCATCATAGAGATCAAACCACCTGGAGCAAAGACAATGGCAACAGTTAGATGCTAGTGTTGGTTTGTCAGTTAGTTGATAGTGTTGGTTTGTTACAGTCCAGGGTTAGCCAATAGGCTAAAGGGACTTGCCCAGCCTTGGAATTAGGAGGAGCTAAAAATAAAAAGCAATAATGGACTGAACTCCAAACAATCATTAGACGGGGTTCCTAAGTCCGTGCTACAGTGGCGATTTTATTTTGCGATTCTCATCGAATTTATTTTGTACATAGATAGCAAGCAAGCAACCCCCTGTTCCCATCTTTAGATCCTCTCCTCCTCCTCCTCCTCCCCCTCCTACCAATTATTAGTATGTTCACGTTGCGGTCCAGGGGTAGCCAAATAGGCTAAAGGGACTTGCCCAACTCACCTCTCCTCCTCCTCCTCATAACAATGATTATTATGTTCATGTTGCAGTCCAGGGGTAGCCAAATAGGCTAAAGGGACTTGCCTGACTCTCCTCTACATCTGGTCGGCAACAGAGTACACCCCGGTTAAAGCAGTACTCAATGGGTGAGGCAGTACACTTCTCACCTTTCCATCTGGTCCACAACAGAGTACACCCCGGTTAAGGCAGTACACTATTCACCTTTCCATCTGGTCCACAACAGAGTACACCCCGGTTAAGGCAGTACACAACTTACCTTTCCATCTGGTCCACAACGGAGTACACAATGATTGAGGCAGTTCACTACTCACCTTTCCATCTGGTCTACAACGGAGTACACCCCAGTTGAGGCGGTACACAATGCTGCAGGGGGCACCCTCCCAGGACTACGCTTCCCCTTGCCCTCCCACTGGGTGTAGCCCATCGATGTAGTGTAGCTTGGAGGGTAGGGGGATGAGTATGCATCTCCTGTGTTCATTGCAGAAATTACAAAAAAAACTTAAAGTGGTTTTTTTCTAGCTTTGGTTAAAGGCCTCCTCCAGGGACAGCGTTTTATAGCTTTTATAGATTCTAGGGCCATTTGTTTCGGGGGTGGTGGGGTGGGGGTGGGGGGGGCGGGGGGCTTTATATCGGCAAAAACGGGGTCCCACAGGGTGTAGCCAATCGATGTAGTGTAGCTTGGAGGGTATGGGGATGAGTAGGTGTAGCCTGTGTTCATTGCAGGGATTTGATTGTTCAAATCTGGAAGTTTGTTTCCCTTCTAGCTCTATGGATTTAGACCTCCTCCAGGGACAGCGTTTTATAGCTTTTGACAGCTTTTTAGGACCATTTTTTGGGGGGGTTCTTTATATAGCAATTTTCGCCCAAACAGGGTAAAAAGTAGCGATCACTATATGTAGCGGAATAAGATCCCTGGTTCATTGTCGTGGTCAGTTTTGATAGGATGCTTGAAGCATGGTGTATGGTTGAACATGGTTTATGGTTTATGGTGTATGGTTGAACATGGTGTATGGTGTATGGTGTGTGGTGTATGGTTGAACATGGTGTATGGTGTATGGTGTGCCCATGCAAATGGGCTGGCCCCCTCAACCTTATACCTCATAATAAGGCATACAGTTCATTTATTTATTTGATCTCTCACATGGAGAAGTGCCCATGGAAACGGGCTGGCCCCCTCAACTGCATACCTCGTAATAAGGCGTACAATTTATTTATTTTATCACTCACATGGGCGAGTGCCCATATGGGTAGGTAAGGGGTTGAGTAGGCGTAGGATGAAAATCGTTGCAGTACAAAATAAAAATAGAATGTCCCCGAAATAAATAATAATAATAATAATTATAATCATAATAAGGCTTGCTATTTATTTAATTTATCTGTCACCTGTTATGCCCATGCAAACGGGCTGGCCCCCTTAACCTCATGCCTCACAATAAGGCGTACTATTTATTTCTTTATTTATTTGATCTCTCACACGGGGAAGTGCCCATGTGGCCATGCAAACGGGCTGGCTCCCTCAACCTCATGCCTAGTAATAAGGCGTACTATTTACTTATTTATCACTCACCAGGTGGTGTGCCCATGTAACCATGCTGGTACAGTAAGTGGTGATCTCCCGTGTAGCCCCTCACCCCAGGCGTTTGATGGGGATGGTGGAGCAGGTTGGATTTTACCCATGCCTCTTGGGTATGAGGTGGATGGGGGGGGCTCAGCCCTCCTGCCCTCGAAAGCTCTATTGCTGCCAGTTGTGATTGGGCCTGCAGCATGATGAAAGGTGTATTGTGTTTGATTGTAAACCCCATCACATTCACCAAGAGACACCAGCAGCAGCACAATCCTTATCCAATCTTTCCCACCACCACCCACCCACACTACCATTGTATATTGCTGCCAGTTGTTATTGGGCCAAACCAAACCAAACACCTCTTCCAACCAAACCAAACCAAACAATCACCTGCAGCATGGCATGCCGTGCCTCCAACCATTGCTTCTGCTGCTCCATCTCCATCTCGACATGCTCCTGGTGATTGTCTCGGTGTTGAGGGGGTACCTTGGATGCATTACCATCAGCGCGGATCTCTTGCAACACCTCCATTGTTGAGACAGCTATTTCAAGGTCACGAAGCATGAGGGCAACCTGTTGGTTGAATTTGCTTGTTTTTGTTTTCTTGTTTGTTTGTGTTTGGTTGGGTGAGTGTTTAAGTTAGCAGTTTGTGGTTGGTTGTGTGTGTGAGGTCAGCAGTCGGTGGTTGGGTAGAGGGGGTCCCTTAGGTGTGATACCATCAGCGCGGATCTCTTGCAACACCTCCATTGTTGAGACAGCTATTTCAAGGTCACTAAGCATGAGGGCAACCTGTTGGTTGAATTTGATTGTTTTTGTTTTCTTGTTTGTTTGTGTTTGTGTTTGTTTGTGTTTGGTTGGGTGAGTGTTTAAGTTAGCAGTTTGTGGTTGGTTGTGTGTGTGAGGTCAGCAGTCGGTGGTTGGGTAGAGGGGGTCCCTTTGGTGTGATACCATCATTGCGGATCTCTTGCAGCACCTCCATTGTTGAGACAGCTATTTCAAGGTCACTAAGCATGAGGGCAACCTGTTGGTTGGTTGTGTTTCTTTGTATTTGTTTGTGTTTGTTTGTTTGTTTGTGTGCTTGGTTTTGTTTGGTTGCGTTTGATTGTGTTTGGTTGGGTGAGTGTTCAGGTTAGCTGCTGGTGGTTGGTTCTATTTGGTCGGGTGAGTATTGAAGTCAGCAGTTGGTGGTTTGGTGGAGGGGGTCTCTTGGGTGTGCTACCATCAGCTCCAATCTCTTGCAACACCTCTATTGTGGATACAGCTATTTGAAGGTCACAAAGCATGAGCACAACCTGTTGATTGGTTGTATGTGCCTGGGGTGAGCACTTGGTCCACTTACCATCCTACCCACCCACCCCCCATCTACCTACCCACCTACCATGTACCCACCCACCTACCATCCTACAATGTAACCAACCACCTACCATCATATCCACCCAGCTCCCATCTACCTACCATCCTACCACTTACCCACCCACCTCCCACCCACCACCTACCCACCCACCTCCCATCTACCCACGACCGTAACGCACCTCCTTAATCCCCGCCGTGACTTGCTCGGCCTCAGCCGCCCTCTCAGCTTGGGCTAAGCCCTCTGCTGCCCTCCTCTCCTCACCATCATTGTCACTCTGGTGTCTCTTGCTGGTGTCTTGCTTCAGCCTACCATGTACCCACGCACCTACCATCCTACCCACTAACCTCCCATCCATTCACAACCCTTACGCACCTCCTTAATCCCCGCCGTGACTTGCTCGGCCTCAGCCGCCCTCTCAGCTTGGGCTAGGCCCTCTGCTGCCCTCCTCTCCTCACCATCAGTGTCACTCTGGTGTCCTTTGCCGGTGGCCAGCTTCATCCTAGCTGCCTTCACCTTCTTCCTCACCTTCTTTGTTCTCCTCTTGTTACCCCTGCTGTCCCTCTTTTCGTCTTGCCCTCCCCCTGCAGACTCGAAGAGCATGTCGAAGGGGAGGGCACCCTGGTTCTGTTGCTGAAGTAGAGAGGGGGCCATCTGGTGCTGTGCATGTTGGCTGGCTGAGGAGGAAGCTTCGTTATCTGAAAACGATCCTGCATGTGAAATTTGTGGATTGGGGTGGGGTTGGGTGGAGGGGGTGGAAGGGAGGGGCGCCCTGGGGCTGTTGCTGAAGTAGAGAGGGGGCCATCTGGTGCTGTGCATGCTGGCTGGCTGAGGGGGAAGCTTTGTTATCTGAAAACGATCCTGCATGTGAAATATGTGGATTGGGGTGGGGTGGGGTGGAGGGGATGGAAAGGGGTGGGCGCCCTGGTGCTATTGCTGGAGTAGAGAGGGGGGCAGCTTGTGCTGCGCATGTTGGCTGGCTGAGGGGGAAGCTTTGTTATCTGAAACGATCTTGCATATGAGAAATGTGGATAGGGGGGGATGGGGGTGGGGTGGGGGTGTGTGGAAGGAAAGGGCGCCCTGGGGCTGTTGCTGGAGTAGGAAGGGGAGCAGCTGGTGCTGTGCATGTTGGCTGGCTGGGGAGAAAGCTTTTGTATCTGAAAACGATCCTGCATGTGAAATATGTGGATAGGGTGGAGTGGGGGTGGGGTGGAGGGGGTGGAAGGGGAGGGGCACCCTGGTTCTGTTGCGGAAGTAGAGAGGGGGGCAACGGGTGCTGTGCATGTCGCCTGGCTGAGGAGGAAGCTTTGTTATCTGAAAATGATCCTGAATGTGAAAAACGTGGATAGGGATGGATGGAGTAGGAAGGAGGGCATCGGCTGCCGTGTATGATAGCTGGCTGAGAGGGAGACCTTGTTATCTGAACACAATCCTGCATGAGGTGTGTGTAAACAGGGGTGGATGGTGATGGGGTGGAGGGGGTAGAAGGGAGGGGCGCCTTGGGGCTGTTGCTGAAGTAGAGAGGGGGGCATCTGGTGCTGTGCATGATGGCTGGCTGAGGTGGAAGCTTTGTTATTTGAAAAAATTCCTGCATGTGAAAAATGAGGATTGGGTGGATGGATGGGGTTGAGTGGGTGAAAGTGGAGAGAAAGGGTGAAAGTGGAGAAAAACCCTGGGGCTGTTGCTGGAGTAGGAAGGGGGGCATTGGGTGCTGTGCATGTTGGCTGGCTGAGGAGGAAGTTTTGCTATCTGAAAACGACCCTGCATGTTGGGAATGTGGAGAGGGTGGGGTGGAAGTATGGTGATGATGATGGTGGGGTTGATGATGGTGTTGACGGTGATGTTGATGATATTGTGAATGATGATGCTGGTCATCTCCCCACACCCTAGCTCTCCTCCTCTCCTCCCCACGCACCTTGTGGTGACCCTTCAGATTTACTGAAACTGGATATGAACATCTGTCTCTCTAGGGAGCCATCCCCAAACATTTGTCGCCCGTGTCCGCATTCGCACGCGCTTTCATCTGCATCAAATTCGTTTTTTTTGTGTGGAGGTCGACTTGCCTCTGAACCGCACTACTAGGGTGTAGACCATCCCAACAATTGTTCTGACCCACAAAAGGCTTTGGAATAGGGCGTGGGGACTAAATGCATACAGTGTTGATATTAAGCTGATGCGCAATTAAAGATGATATGTGGACGAAGATGGTGATGAGGATGGCGATGGGCATAAACAGGATATGCCCGAATAAGAGGCATGGAGGCAGGGTGTGTGGGTGGCAAAAACCACTAGCTCTCCTCCCCCCCTCTCACCCAACCTCTCCAAAACCCCTCCTAATACACGCACCCCTACCATCTCACCCCACCTCTCTACAAACTCCTCCTCCCCCTCCCCACACCTTAGCTCTCCTCCCTTCCGTGCAAACCAGCAGCGCACCCCTAGCTCCCCCACACCCCCCCCCCCCCCCCCAAAGGAGCCGGGCAGGGGTCAACATACGGGATCTCCCCACACCTTAGCTCTCCTCCTCCCTGTCCGCCCACCACCCTATCTCCCCTCCTCCCACTCACCATGCGGCGACCCTCCAGATTGACTGAATCTGGATATGAACATCTGTCTCTCTAGGGAACCGTCCCCAAACATTTTTCGCCCGCAGGCTTGGAAGGTGACGTGGGGGGCAAATAAATACGTTGATGATATTTGATGAAGAAGAAGATGATGATGGTTATAATGGGACATAAGTACATAACAGAGATCATGAAGAAGAGGGAATGGAGGCAGGGTGGTGTGGGTGGCAAAACACCCTAGCTCTTCTCTTCCACCACCCTACCTCTCCTCCCCTTGTTCCCACACCCTACCTCTCACCCCCACCACCCTAGCTCTCCTCCCCACTCACCATGTGGCGACCCTCCAGATTTACTGAACCTGGATATAAACATCTGTCTCTCTAGGGAGCCATCCCCAAACATGGCGTCGCCCGCAGGCTTGGAAGGAGACGCGGGGGCTGAATGAATGAGATGCTTGCCAGACCTAGTATCTTCGGAATCGCCCGGGGACTGGTCTTCGAAAGCAATCGAGCGCTTGGGAATTGACTGAGACCGCCTGGGACTTATTGATGTCGTGGAGTGCTCACTCTTCATGGAGGCTGAGCTTTTGTGTGTGCCCAACAAGTGCGCATCGCCCCAGCTCATGACGGACAGCCTGAGGGGTGAGGGGGTAGGGTATGTGTATGTGTATGTGTTTGTGTGTGTGTGCGTGGGGGGGGTGGGGGGGGGTGGGGGGGGAGTGCTCACTCTTCATGGAGGCTGAGCTTTTGTGTATGCCCAACGAGTGCGCATCGCCCCAGCTCATGACGGACAGCCTGAGGGGTGAGGGGGTAGTGTGTGTTATGTGTATGTGTTTGTGTGTGTGGTGTGTGGGGGGGGTGGTGGGTGGGTGGCTGCTCACTAAAATCCTCAAATGGAGTGCTGATCTAATATTGTTGATGTGCCCAACAAGTGCCGCCCCCAGCTCATACGGACATAGGCCGAGGGGGGTGCAGGGGGTAGTGGTGTGTGTTGGTGTATGTGTGTGTGTATGTGTATGTGTTGTGGGGGGTTTGGGTGGTAGAGTGCTCCATCGTCAGGAGGCTGAGCTTATTGTGTGTGCCCACCAAGTGGCGCTCCCCCACTCATGAACGGACAGCCTGAGGGAGTGAGGGGGCAGTGTGTGTGTTTGTGTGTGGGGGGGATTGTTTTTTTTTTTTTTTTTTTTTGTTTTTTTTTTTTTTGTTTTAATTTATATTTTTTGGTGGGGGTGGTACGGTGTATGGTTGGGGGCGGGGGGTCGTGGATTTGCTCCCAATCCTCCTTAGCGGTGAACCTAAGAGGCTCTCCTCATGGATGTACTTTCGATTAAATTTGTGATGGCGCCAGCAAACTTGTGCCTCGCCCTACAAATACATGACAGACAGCACTGTGGGGATGGAGGGGGTTGTGTGATAAAGGTGATGTGTGGTAAAAAAAGGGGGGGGATGGGGTGCCCATCACGGAATGGATAAATAGCCTGAATTAACCTGCAATAAAAGCCCTGGGAGAAAAGACGGTGAGTATCGGGCAAGTATCGGACATATCCTGGGGCGAGCCTGAAAAAAGGCTCTCTCCCTCTCTTCCTCCTCCTACAATCCAAATCATTCAAAAAAAATCTCTCATCTCCTCTCAAACATCTCCTAAACGATCTCAAAAGATATCTCCACAAAGAACCTCTCTAACTCTTCTCTCCCCTCCCAGACACAAATAACAAGAACTCACATTGTTTCAACATTCACCATCACAAAAAAATCAACAACCTTTGGTGGACAAATGGTGGTCGACCTTTCTGCTAAAAAGCTAGGCCAAGCATTAAACTGAAGTGTTCGTAGTATTTTTTGTTGTATCATTGTTTGGTGTATAGAGTTCCATGGAAGAAAAAAAACCTTGGCTGCTGCAAACCAAAAAACTACCTACCAGAAATACAAACACATATAAATTCAAAAAGGCACCAACCCACCTCTCAATCTCTCACTCTCATCAAATCCTCTCTCTCTAAACTAACTCGCAATAACTCACTCTCTCTCTCTCTTTTCTCCTCTCTCTATGATAGAGCGTTGTATGATAACCCACAACAACCCCCCCCCCCCACCCACCCCCTCTCAAGACACAAATGACACAAAAAAATCAAACAACAAAATTGATTTTTGAATCTTTGTATCGCCAGCTGACAAGCACATAAATTGATAAAACATACTTTGAACAGCTCCCACACAATGCAACGCCCTGTTCTCAGTCCATTTTTGGTTATTGCGGTCCTGCCTTGCTGCTGCATACTTCACATACATACTACGCATCATATATATAGGAGTAATTGGGAACAAACACGTATATTAAGTGTGTATTTTTTTAAGCCGTATAACATATATAAAAAAATATCAGCAACCTTCTTGAGAAATATTTGTCAATGGGTTTAAGTATGGCCGAAGCCAAGCATATTTCATTGCCCACAACATATCACTCTCAAAAAATAATCTGGCAAGTGTAAGTTTTGTCCCAAATCTTAGCAAATAAATCACAACCAAAGCGCGTCTCACACGGTGAGAAGACGCGATTGCCAATTAAGGTAGCCATATAAATGCCCAGTTTGGTATAAAAATTATGAAAATAATTGTTGGAGTGTATGATAATATAAGTACACAATATGGAATTGTCAATAAATAAAATACAACACAAATATTCATATCGCACTAGCTAAGCATAAACAAAAAATCAATCAAAATCCTTCCCCAGCCCACTAGAGCAAAATCACAGCATTGTGGAATGGAAGGCTTAAGGTAAGGTAACGCTTCTGATATGTGTGCACAATCCCGGGCTATCATATAGAAACCGTAGGGGCCAAAATGTTTAAAGAACACATGCATGCCAAAAAATGTGTTTTTATTACGCTTTGTAATAGCGGAGGTCAAAATCATTGTCCAATGAAGCTATCTAAATCAAACATATAATGCAAACCAAGAAAGTTAAGTGCCGGGACGTGTGCTGTACTTCTGAAAGTACAGACTATACGTTTTTATACGACGTATATAAGGTCGATTTTAGAAAAACTATACGGCGTATTTATAGACCATCTATATAAAACTAATATAATAATACAATTTATATGTCGGAAAACCCACCAAAATATAATATATAACAGAAAAAGCTAGCCAATGCTGCTCTCTTTGCTCGTAACAATCTCTCAGCGGTGAAGCGTGTTACCCACCAAACCCCAACCCCCCCCCCCCCCCCCCTATCCCAGTAACAAAAAATAACTCACAATTGTTTCAAGCGTGCACCGCCAGTGGTAGAGTGTGATGGACTTTTGCATCTCCCACAATGCCAACTTGTTCTCGTCTTGTTGGTGAGTGGGTCTTCCTTGCTGCTCAGGCTTCCAACACATACTTCAGACACCTCTGACATCTCTCTCAAATCTCCCTCTCTCTCTCTCTCCACTCTCTCTCTCTCTCGTCCATCTCTCCATGGTGAGCCCCCCCCCCCCCCCAAACCCCCCCTAAACCCCCCACCCCCCCCCCCCCCCCCCCCACCACACCACCAATCCGCACCACCACCAAGATTTACCCCCACTCCACCCACCGCCCAATACCCCACCCCCCCCTTAATCTCCTCCCACTCACCAATCTCCCACCAACCCCAATACTCTCTCTCTCTCTCGAACACAGAACACTCTCTCACCCAAGTCTCTCTCTCTCTCGTCTCATCCCATTGTTCATCCGGCCCCCCCCCCCCCCCCCCCCCCCCTTAGACACAAATAAACAACTCCTTCAACTTTGTATCGCCAACAGCATCAAGTGAAGGCCTTTGCAGCTATCACAATGCATGACTCGTCTTCCTTGCTGCTGCTACTACACATTACATACCATACATATTTTCAGCTGCCTCTCTCTCTCCATCTCCCCCCTCAGACACAAAAAATGACCCACGAGTGTTTCAAGCGTGCACCTCCAGCGGTAGAGTTTGATGGACTTCGCAGCTCCCACAATGCACGGCACGTCTCGGTCATTGTTGGTGAGGGTGGTCTGCCTTGCTGCTGCTACTTCACTTAACACATACATACATACATAGTAGAAATTGTACTGCCTCTCTCTCTCTCTCTCTCTCTCTCTCTCTCTCCTCTCTCTCTCTCCTCTCTCCTCTCAGACACAAAACACGACTCCCGATGGTTTCAAGCATGCACCGCCAGTGGTAGAGTGTGATGGACGTTGCAGCTCTCACAATGCGCGACTCGTCTAGCTCATTGTTGGTGATGGTGGTCTACATTGATGTTGCTATTTCACAATACATACCTCAGACACCTCTCTCTCTCTCTGTCTCTGTCTCTCTCTCCATGGTGAGCGCCCCCCCCCCCCCCCCCCCCAATACATACCATACACACATTCAGCTGCCTCTCTCTCTCCCTCTCAGACACAAAAACGACTCACGATGGTTTTAAGCGTGTACCGCCAGCCGTAGAGTGTGATGGACTTTGCAGCTCCCACAATGCACGACTCGTCTCGGTCATGGTTGGTGAGGGTGGTCTACCTTGATGTTGATAGCCAAGAGCATTGCTGAAGTTGTTTGCTGGCTTGGGATCCTTACGGAGCTGCGTGTGTGTGTGGGGGGCGGGTGTGTGTGGTGTGGTGTGGTGGGTGGTGTGGTGGGGTGTGAGTGTGTGGTGTGGGTGTGGCGTGGTCAGGGGTGGGTGGGTGGTGTGGTGTGAGGGGTGTAGCTGGTGAGGGTGGTCTACCTTGATGTTGGGAGGTAAGAGCATTTCTGAAGTTGTTTGCTGGCTTGGGATCCTTACGGAGCTGTGTGTGTGTGAATATATGAGATGTGTGAGTGGTGTGTGGTGTGTTTGTGTGTGTGTGTGTGTGTGGGGGGGGGGGGGGGTCATGGATGGTTTACCGGCTTGGGGTTGTTACGTGGTGTGGTGGGAGGGGGGTGTGTGTGTGTGTGTGTGTGTGTGTATGTGTATGTGTGTGGTGTGTGTGGTGTGGTGTGAGGGGTGTGGTTGGTGATGGTGGTCTTCCTTGCTGTTGGTATCCAAAAGCATTGCTGAAGTGGCAAACTGGCTTGGGATCCTTACGGAGCTGCGTGTGTGTGTGTGTGTGTGTGTGTATGAGGGGTGTGTGGTGTGGTGGGTGGGGTGGTGAGGTGCGGTGTGTGCGGGATCTGGGTGTGGTCAGGGGTGGTCAGGGGTGGGTGAGTGGTGTGAGGGGGTGTGGTGTGTGTGTGTGTGGCATGGTGAGGGGTGTGGGTGCGGCCTGTGTTGTGGGGTGTGGGTGTGGTGGGGTGTGGGGTGTGGATGGGTGGCATGTGTGGTGTGGTGTGTGTGTGGCGCGGTGAGGGGTGTGTGTGTGGTGTGAGGGATGTGAGGGGTGAGTTTGGTGATGGTGGTCTACCTTGATGTTAGTAGCCAAGAGCTATTGCTGAAGTGGTTTGCTGGCTTGGGATCCTTACGGAGCTGTGTGTGTGTGTGTGTGTGTGTGTGTGTGTGTGTGTACACCCTATCCACCACCCACCTCCAAGATGCCCATTTCCTTGTCCAAGTTTTGCCTCAAGTCCACCCTCAAAAGGGCAAGGTGCTCCATATTATCTTGCCCTTCCCCCCCCCCCCCCCCACACACACACCTCCCCCCCCACCGATTTACCACCCACCCACCCACCAGCCCCATACCCCACCACAGCCTTAATATCCAACTCCCACCCCCAATAACTCACCACCCACCTTCGAGATGCCCATTTCCTTGTCCAAGTTTTGCCTCAAGTCCACCCTCAAAAGAGCAAGGTGCTCCATATTATCTTGCCCTCCCCCCCGGCCCCCCCCCCCCCCCCCCACACACACACACATACCTCCACCCCACCGATTTACCACCCACCCAACCACCAGCCCCATACCCTACCCCAGCCTTAATATCCCACTCCCACCCCCAATAACTCACCACCCACCTTCAAGATGCCCATTTCCTTGTCCAAGTTTTGCCTCAAGTCCACCCTCAAAAGGGCACGGTGCTCCTTCATCAGCTCTATGAACTCGGATTCAGTTTCTTCACTCAGCACATTGGCGCGTAGACTCAACATTACCAGCCTCCGGTCAAATCCCAAAGCATCCCGAAGTGACTTGGCTCCGTAGTCGCTGATCTACTCAGGGAGCGTACATGGTGGAGGGTTGAGGGTGTGGTCGGTCGGGTGGATGCATTAAAAACAAAAAAAATCCTGCGAACATTTGCACACAGACTCAACAGTAGCAGCCTCAGGTCGAACCCCAAAGCGTCCCGAAGTGACTTGGCTCCGTAGTCGCTGATCTAAATAAGAAAAGTGAGTGGAAGAAATGAGCAGAGAGTGTGTGGTGCAGAGGTGGTCGATCGGGTGAATGTATACAAAATAAGTTTTCTTCTTCAAACCATTGGCGGCAGACTCAACAGCACCAGCCTCCAATCGAATCCCAAAGCGTCCCGAAGTGACTTGGCTCCATAGTCGCTGATTATAGTGAGAGTGAGCGGGGTGGGGGAAAGCTACCCTCTAGTGAGCTAGCATCCACAAGCCAGATCCTATCGGGTTTAGGGTTCAGGGGTTTATGGTCTAGGTTTTTAGGGGTTTAGGATATAGGGTTCAGGGTATGGGAGATCTGGCTTGTGGATGCTAGCTCACTGGAGGGTAGCTTCCCCCCTCCGATTTGGCGGGAGACCCCAGGGTTACCCCGTTGTCCGTTTGTGCGACAGACCGTCCGTCCGACCGCCCCCCTGATGGTAGCTTCCCCCCTCCAGTGGGCGGGGAGTGTGTAGTGCAGGGGTGGTCAGTCGAGTAGATGCATTTCATTTTTAATAAATTGGATCTGAAGCCTAAACCTGTAAACCTATTAAAAACCCACTTTCTGAACTGAAACTAATCCCTGCTAAAAACTACCCCCCCCCCCCCCCCCCCCCCACACACACACACAAACCTGAGTCCTGATCTTACTATATGCTTTTTAACCAAACATATGCACACACACCTGATTATCAGATAACTCCAGGTGCAGCAGCCCCCCCCGCAAGGAGTCCACCTAATGAGGTTAGACAGAAGTCAGCACACAGCCCCCCTTTCCCCACCCCACCCCTGCAAACCTGAGCCTGTGATCTTACTATCTGCTTTTTGAACCACACAAATGCACACACACACCCACCTGATTCTAGGTGCAGCAGTCCCCAACACAAAAAGTTCACCTCATATGCCGTGTCTCTGATCTCCCTCAGGTGCTTTTTGAACCACACACACGCACACACCTGAGTCCCAGCTAACTCCAGTCAGACAGACAGCCCCCCCCCACACCCACACACTTACACACCCACACACCTGATTATCAGAAAACTCCAGGTGCAGCAGCCCCCCCCGCAAGGAGCCCACCTAATGAGGTTAGACAGAAGTCAGCACACAGCCCCCCTCCCCCCACCCCACCCCTACAAACCTGAGCCTGTGATCTTACTATCTGCTTTTTGAACCACACAAATGCACACACCCACCCACCTGATTCTAGGTGCAGCAGTCCCCAACACAAAAAAATCACCTCATGTGCCGTGTCTCTGATCTCCCTCAAGTGCTTTTTGAATCGAACACACACAGCCCCCCCCCCCCCCCCCCCCCCCCCACACACACACACCACCACTTACACACACACACACCTGATTCTCAGCTAACTCCAGGTGCAGCAGTCCCCCACACAATGAATCCACCTCATGAGCCGTGTCTCTGAAATCACCACGTCCATGTATAATTGAAGGGATTTGGCCCTTTTACAGAAGCCAAGACAGACAGACAGACAGACAGACCCCCCCCCCCCCCCCCCCCCCCACACACACACACTTACCTGATTCTCAGCTAATTCCAGGTGCAGCAGACCCCCACACAATGAGTCCACCTCATGTGCCGTGTCTCTGATCTCCTTCAAGTGCTCTGTCTCTGCAACTTCCGGTGCCTTGCTCGTGTTTGGGTACTGGCGAAGGTGGCGATGGTACGCCAGTGTCACCCGTCGGTCGGCATGATTCTGAGTACAGGTACATGGGAGGGGCAGCAGTCATGCATCATTCAAAGACAGGCAGCCAACTACCCCCCAACATCCCCCCCCCTCCCCCCACCACCACCACACACACACAGTGTTTAGGAACTGGTAAAAGGGGCGATGATACGCCAATGCCACCTGTCGTTCAGCATGATTCTGAGTGGTGCATGGGAGGGGCAGCAGTCATGCATCATTCAAAGACAGGCAGCCAACTATCCCCCCCCACCCCACCCCACCCCCACCCACCCCCACCCACCATCGACACACCACTACCATCATCTGCCAGGTTGCCAGCAGTTCATCCAACGCTTCCACCCACACCACCACCACCTCCCACAAACCTGCCTTGATGATTTCATAGACACATGCCACACCATCGTCTGTCAGGTTGCCAGCACTTTATTCCCCCCACCCCCCCACCCACCCATCCACACCACCACCTCCCACCAACCTGCCTTGATGATTTCATAGACACGTGCCACAACATCATGTCAGGTTGCAGCACTTTATTTCCCCCCCCCCCCCCCCCCCCCACCCCCACCCACCCCCACCCATCCACACCACCACCTCCCAGCAACCTGCCTTGATAATATCAGAGATACATGCCACCCCATCATCCGTCAGGTTGCAAGCAGTCAGGTCCAACTCCTCCAGACTGTTGTTTGTCATCAGACCATCCCGCATGATCTGGGTGTACAACCAATAGAGGGGAGGGGATGGTCAGCATGGGAGTTTGAGGGTGTCTTGTGCATAAGCTGGATATATGGGAGTTTGGGGGGTGTCGAGATTAGGGGGAGGGATTGCCAGCTTGTTATTTGTACCGGTGTACGACCAACAGAGGGGAGGGGATGGTCAGCATGGGAGTTTGGGCATTTGGGGCATGTTAGAGAGAAGAGAGAGGGGAGGGGAGAAAGGGGAGGGGGTGGCTGGCAGGTTATCAAGGGAGTTTGGGGCATGTTTGAGAGTGGAGAGAGGGGAGGGAAGAAAAGGGAGGGGATGGTCAGCATGGGAGTTCGGGGGCTTGGGAAATGTTAGAGAGTAGAGAGAGGGGAGGGGAGAAAGGGGAGGGGATGGTCAGCATGGGAGTTTGGGGGGGTTCTTGGGCATAAGCTGGATACACATGCAAATATATGAGTTTGGGGGGTGTCGAGACTAGGGAGAGGGAAGGGGAGGGGATGGTCAGCATATTTCGAATGGTCATGGGGAGGGGATGGTCAGCTTATTATTTGTACGGGTGTACAACCAACATAGGGTAGGGGATGGTAAGCATGGAAGTTTGGGGGTTTGGGGCATGTTCGAGAGTAGAGAGAGGGTAGGGGATGGTAAGCATGGGAGTTTGGGGGTTTGGGGCATGTTCGAGAGTAGAGAGAGGGTAGGGAATGGTAAGCATGGGAGTTTGGGCCTTTTTAGTATGTTGGAGAATAGAGAGAGGGGAGGAGATGGTAAGCATGGGAGTTTGGGGGTTTGGGGCATGTTTGAGAGTAGAGGGAGGGTAGGGGATGGTAAGCATGGGAGTTTGGGGGTTTGGGGCATGTTCGAGAGTAGAGAGAGGGTAGGGAATGGTAAGCATGGGTGTTTGGGGGTTTGGGGCATATTTTTCCCTCCCTCCCTCTTTCTCTCCCTCTCTGACTCACAATAAGGGCCCCCACGTGTGTGCCACTACTACATACATACATACATACATACATACATACATACAAACTACCTCTCTTTTTCTCTGTGCTCTGACTCACAATAAGGGCCCCATCTCCCATGTGAGTACCAGCACTATATGCTTTCTCTCTCTCTCTCTCTCTCTCTCTCTCTCTCTCTCTCTCTCTCTCTCTCCCTTTCTCTCTGTGCTTTGACTCACAATAAGGGCCTCATCTCCCATGCATGCACCACTACTAAATGCTTTATATCTATATCACTTTGTATTTCTCCCTCTCTCTCTCTCTGACTCACAATAAGGGCCTGATCACCCATGTGTGTGCCACAACTACATGCTATCTATCTATATCACTCTGTATTTCTCTCACTTTCCTCCCTCTCCCTCTCTCTCTCTCTCTCTCTCTGACTCACAATAAGGGCCTCATCACCCATGTGTGTGCCACAACTACAGGCTATCTATCTATATCACTCTGTATTTCTCTCACTTTCCTCCCTCTCCCCCTCTCTCTCTCTGACTCTCAATAAGGGCCTGATCACCCATGTGTGTGCCACAACTACATGCTATCTATCTATATCACTCTGTATTTCTCTCACTTTCCTCCCTCTCCCTCTCTCTCTCTCTGACTCACAATAAGGGCCTCATCACCCATGTGTGTGCCACAACTACATGCTATCTATCTAGATCACTCTGTATTTCTCTCACTTTCCTCCCTCTCCCCCTCTCTCTCTCTGACTCTCAATAAGGGCCTCATCACCCATGTGTGTGCCACAACTATATGCTATCTATCTAGATCACTCTGTATTTCTCCCTCCCTCCCTCTCTCTCTCCCTCTCTGACTCACAATAAGGGCCTCATCACCCATGTGTGTGCCACTACTACATGCTATCTATCTAGATCACTCTGTATTTCTCCCTCCCTCCATCTCTCTCTCCCTCTCTGACTCACAATAAGGGCCCCCATGTGTGTGCCACTAATACATGCTATCCCTCTATCTATCTCTCTATCTATCTTTATCTCTCTCTTTGTGCTCTGACTCACAATAAGGGCCCCATCTCCCATGTGAGTACCAGCACTATTTGCTTTTTCTCTCTCTCTCTCTCTCTCTCTCTCTCTCTCTCTCTCTCTCTCTCTCTCTCTCTCTCTATATATATATGTCCCTCCCTCTCCCTCTCTCTCTGTGCTCTGACTCACAATAAGGGCCTCATCACCCATGTGTGTACCGGCAAAGCTGAGCCGCTTGATGGTGATGTTGTGTGAAAGTCCGTTGGCCAGTGTCTTGTACCCGCTTGCTGACATGCGCTGCGGGGAGGGTGGAGTGTGTGTATATCTGTGTATTTGCGAGTGTATTTACATGTGTGCATGTGTATGTTTTTGTGTGTGTGTGTTTATATCTGTATGTGTGTGTATGCATGTGTATGTATTAATTGTACCCGCTTGCTGACATACGCTGGGGGGAGTGTGGAGTGTGTGTGTGTATGTGTGTGTATGAATATGTATTTGTGGGTATGCATGTTTATTAATGTATGTGTGTATATATATATATATATATATATCCATATGTGCCTAAGTCAGACCCTGAGTGATGCAGATGGATTGAGCCTATGCCCTGAAGTCAAAACAAAAAAGTTTTTTTGCCAATAAGTTGCCCCACCACATCAGTTCAACATATAAATACTCGAATTTGGGTTTTCTCAAATAGTGGGAACCAGGTCATGTGAAACATGCTAATTTGTTACTATGGGGTTCCCTAAGTCGATACGGGTTTTACGCATGAAGTGATACGGAGCATATTGCAACTGAAACAAGCCATTTTAAAAGAACACTGGGAACAAATGTTATGTAACGTCTTTCCCTGCCAGTAATTATTGCAGAAGGTCTTGGAAGGCAGTACACAGGCAGTACAGTTGAGTACGGACCCCAAAAACACTGATTATTTACATTTCGTGGGTGTCCTAAGTCTAGATCAGAGCTGCACAGCCATAATTGAAACGTTTTGGGCCTCAGGTTTGCTCTATCTTGAAATATAGCGTAGAGAACATTTTTTTTTTCAAAATTCAAAATTCAAAAATCTCAAATAAATTTGAAAATAAATTCTTTTTCTTTATTTGTCTTCAAACATCCATTTCTGAACTCAGTTTTTGTTTTGGAGTAGATCATTGAAAACACACCCTAATCCTGGGCCATGGTGTGGTAGGCCACTGGCAGGTGAAATCTTGAGATGTTATTTCAGCTATTTCAGTAGATTCCTAGGCCAAGGCTGAAGCGCAGCCTCCGACCTTGTAATAGGGGTTCGATAAGCCTTTCTTCCCGAGGTACCTATCTTCGGAATAGCTCGCGCGGCCTCGTATATGACGCGAAGTGGATTTGTATCACTAATTATCGCACATCTGATGTACTTCCACCGGCCTGCCGAACTAAAGTACCTGCGCGCATAGCTGACACCTTCGCGAACAATATGAGCCAGACAGAATTCGATTCCGAGCAGTTTGGGTCATGTACGGCTCTGTATCATATTCTTTAATCGACTTTGGGCGTTTTCGGACTTAGGCACCTATGGATATATATATATGTATACTAGTACGGTAGCCCGTGTGGCCGGTGGCCACCCCCCACCCTCACCCCCCCACCCAGGCCATGGGTCCTAGTCTGGTCTGGGTTACATAACGGTTAACCGCCCTTGTAATGCCCCCCCCTCCCCTCCCCCCCCCCCCCCCTCCCTTACACACAGTCAAGAAATCAGCCATCTCAGCCCTTGCTCGACGCTCCCCTGCCTCTCCCCCAACCCCCCCCCAACACACACACACTTCTTCTCCCTACCTATTCCCCTTCTGCTTCAGTTGTGGCCTCCCACGCCTGTCATACACACATACCATCCCCCCCTCCCCCCCATTCTGACCTCTCCCTACCCCTCACCACCCCATCCACACGCACTCTCTTTCTCTCACCTTATCTATCCCCCACCACCCTCCCTTCCCCCAACCACCAACACGCACACACAATCTTCTTCTCCCTACCTCGTACCCTTCACTTCACCCTGTGGGATTCAATCGTGCAGAAAGAGGGACCCGCTGTGATTCGAACCTACCAACATTGCGAGCGCTCAGATTCCGATCGCCCCGAGAACACCGGACCGGTGCAATTGCATGGCTACAAACCTGCAGCTTCGTCTTCTCGTACAGTGCCCCAGTCGAGACTCGATCAACTCAGAACAGCAAAAATCGCAGCAACGTACTTCATATTCTATACAACGAAAAGAGCTTGCAAAGATGGGATGATCGTGGCAAGCGCGAGAGTGTCCAGGTGGACGGAATGGCCATGGCGATCTGAACAAAGGTAATTAATCGCAACTGGATGCCAATCACTACGAATGTGATGCGATGGCATGGCGAAATTGCGCATGCGTGAGATGAATGGTGGCAACGCTCGCAGACGGAGAAAAAAAGCATCACGATATGAAGGTCTGGCTTGATTATGATCCTGGCATAACTCCTCAGGCTGGGCAGCATATATAGTCTTCGCGGATTGGTTACCAGCTTCGTGTTCCTCCTCAGGCACGGTAGCTCGTTCCTGACTCCTTGCGAGATTACCAGCATGACGTAGCTCCTCGGATCGGGCAGCGCGGGCATCACGTCGACGCTTGTAGGCTATTTCCCTGTCTTCCTTGCTCTGGCAAGCTCGCTTTGAGCGCTGGCTGGCGGTTTTGCGGGCCCTCCTGTCCATTAGGACCGTTGCCATGCATCATGGTCGCATTATCCGTGAATAACTGAAAGCTATTATTCCGAGCGCCATGCCAAGCCATATGAGGGTCGGCTGGTGACCTCCGAGGAGAGGATCTTCTGATTCTAAATCTTGCCGTCAAAGTATCGGAGGCAGTTATGGACATGCTATGAGCGCGCGCGCTTAGCTTAGCGAATCTGCAGTTTTGGTATTTGAAAATCCCGCTAGGCGGGGAGTTGCTAGTTGGGTGAACGAAAAGTCGGTTGCAAGTCGGTTACACTTCGCACGCCCATGGCACGTGGGCACGCGATGATGACACCACCACGACCACCGCGACCACCACGACCACGACCATGATTTGTATATATATATATATATATATATATATGTGTGTGCAGGGGGGGGGGGGGGGGGGGGGGGCAGAAAATAAGCTGCCGTACCTCACTAGAGATATAGCACATCCTCAGGATCCGATTACATTTTTTTACCCCCAAATAAAGTTGAACAGGAAGTACAGGGTCTCCAAAGTTGTTTTGACCCAAATCTTAACTCCGCGATAAATCACGTTTGAGCAAACCCATGAAAATGTAAGAGCATAAATGGAGAGGGCAAGAAAATGTCTTTCAAATGACCCCCAATTTAGGTGGGGTAGGGGGGTGGGGTGGGGTGGGGTAGGGGTTTTTAGGGGTAGGGGTGTGTGTGTGTGTGTGTGGGGGGGGGGTGTTTGTGGTTATATGTGTGTATTCGTGTATGTATGTATCCGAGTGCTTGTATATATGTGTATATGTATTTGAGTTTTTGTGTGTATGTGTGTGTGTCCGATATCTAGGTCATACCATTCCAATGTCTAGGTCTTAACATTCTGATATCCAGGTCTTACTATTCCGATATCTAGGTTTTACCATTCTGATATCTAGGTCTTACCATTCCAATATCTAGGTCACTGATGTGTGACATGATCATCACATCCAGGAGGGCAGCATACAACCTAGAACGGACCCTGGGGACATATGTGGGTGTGGGCGGTTAAAGGTGCAGGCTTGGTGGGAGTAGGTGTAGATGGTTTGTCAAAGTTGCAGGCTTGGTGGAAGTAGGAGGGGGTGGGGGTGGTGGAAGTAGGTGGTGGGGGAGGTAGGTGGTGGAAGTAGGTGGTGGAAGTAGGTGTAGATGGTTTGTCAAAGTTGCAGGCTTGGTGGAAGTAGGTCGTGGAAGTAGGAGGGAGTGGGGGTGGGGGTGGGGGTGGGAGAGGTAGGTGGTGGAAGTAGGTTTAGATGGTTTGTCAAAACAAAACTGCGCTTTGCAGTGCAAAAAGCGCAAAAAATGCTTGCTGCGCCAACAGGGGGTTGCAAAAAACTGCGCGAAACGCGCAGTGGGGCTCAAAAAGGCTGCGCACAAAAGCGCGCTCTTGGAAAAATGATATTGATAACGCCTGGTGGGGCGTGGTGTTAAGGGAGCCCGTCGTACGCGGGTGGGGAGCGGTCTCCTACCTCAACTGGACAAGCTACCATCGCGGTTGACGACGACCTGCAACGCCCAAGAGCGACCGAAGGGGGAGTCAAACCCCCGACTCTTCATTCTTTAGCGATCTGGTCTACCACTAGACCATTGTAAATCGCTAAAGAGGCTGCGCGCTTGGAAGTACCCGGTTTGTGCATGTTTGTGTTTGCGACCGGAGTTCGAGCCCCGCTGCCGGAAGACAGCGGGTGGTTTCTCGAGTCCGACTTTAGGGCGGTGTTGTTTCACTGCTAGGACATGAGCCCCTTGTAATCTTTTTTTGTGTTTATGTGTCTTTGTGTGTCTGTGATCATGCAATCCAAGAGAGAGCAGCGTACAGCCTGGAAACAGACCCTGACCCTGGGGCCATGGTACCAAGTTAAAGTTAAAGTGGGATCTGCATAATTTTGCACATGATCATGACAGTTTGTGTGTGTTTGAGTGTGTCTGTGTGTGATATATGCACTTGTGATATGTGTGGTATGTGTGATATATGCACTTGTGATATGTGTGGTATGTGTGATATATACACTTGTGATATGTGTGGTATGTGTGATATATACACTTGTGATATGTGTGGTATGTGTGATATATACACTTGTGATATGTGTGGTATGTGTGATATATACACTTGTGATATGTGTGGTATGTGTGATATATACACTTGTGATATGTGTGGTATGTGTGATATATACACTTGTGATATGTGTGGTATGTGTGATATATACACTTGTGATATGTGTGGTGTGTTTGATATATACACTTGCGATATGTGTGGTATGTGTGATATATACACTTGCGATATGTGTGGTATGTGTGATATATACACTTGCGATATGTGTGGTATGTGTTATATATACACTTGCAATATGTGTGGTATGTGTGAAATACACAGTTGTGCCCATGATCATGCTATCCAGGCGACAGCAGCATACAGCAGTAATCAAACTCTGAGGATATGTGGGTGTAAATGGTTTGGGTTCAGGGTTAACATTGCTATTTGTTTGTAAATGGTTCAGGGTTTAGGGCTAACATTGCAACTTGTGTTGTGGTTTAGGGTTTACATTGCAACTTTGGGTTTACATTGACATTTGTTTGCAAATGGTAAAAACCCAATTACTATATTGTATGATATCGTGCTTGCCATACCTAGTTTTATATACAGGTATATATACAGGTATATATACAGGTATATATACAGGTATATATATATATATATATATATATATATATACATACATTATTTATATCACTTATATAACTAATACAGTATACATAAATACATTAGTAAAGTGTTTCGAGAAAAAACATACGGCGCATATATATGTATGAGCTTATAAACGTATGAGTATACGCTCATACGACGGACCAACCCTAGTTTTATAACTAATACAGCTGATAAATACATAAATAAATGTAAATATATGAGTTTTTGTATACCTTGTATAAGTTATATATGGTGACTACTGCTAGCTCCGGCTTACGCAGTGGTGTCCTTAACTTCACGTCCTGAGAGTGGCACATTACTCGGACGTAACAATTTCAATTTCAATTTGAACTTCAATACATAAGTTATATAACTGATATGACAGGCAAGGAAGCTTTCAGGATTGGTCTCATACAGATGATCCAAAAAAAGTTGTACGATATCATAATCATTCGATACATCACAATACATTGTATGATAATTGAAAATATCATACGATATTGACACTCCTATACATATGCATATGTGTACATACATATATTTATTTATAAATGCCGTATATAAGTTACATAACTGATATGGAAAGCCCTATGCAAGAAAATTGGCGGAGTGTGTTGGCAACGGAACGAAAGGTGGCAACGATATAGCTGACAGAAGCGAGTTAGTTGCGCAATTGGGTGGCGAGTTAGTTGCGCACTTGGCTGATGTGGCGGGCTTCAATTTTTGTTTTCTTTCGGTCGGACAAATGGACAAATGGGTAAACATGGGGGCTCCCGCTCCCTTGAAGAGGGGGCTCCTCCAAAAAGCAAGGAAGCGTAACAGTCCAGGGAAGGGATTTATTTTTCAAAAAAGCAGAAATATACAGTTTCGCATTTGGGATTTGGCATTTGGGATTTATTTTTCAAAAAAGCAGAAATATGCAGTTTTGAAAAAAAATGGAAAATGCATTTTGAATTTTTTTTCAAATCAAAAAGCAGAAATATGTTTGCATTTCTTCTGTCTCCTCCCAGAACAGGATCCTTATAACGATTTTATTTTTACACATGACATCCAGGGACTTACTTTCTATGCTGTACGTTGGCTGACACAATCGACACCCCTTCCTTGTGCCAGTCTGAATCGTAGATGAACATGTTGCGAGCTCGTGCATCTTGTTCTGCAGCATAGTCGTACTGAGCCCAGCCAATACCCCTGAGCAGCAAGGGACCATTGACACAATATTTACAATTTTTTGTTAGTTTGTGTGTACCTGTGGTGTAGAACAGCCCCCCCCCCCCCCCCCCCCCCCCCCCCCTACCCAAAACACCTAACCACACCCAGTTGTTATAATAGGTGAACATATGTACAGCAGGGTACTTCCATTGACCAAATTGGCTAGCGCTTTATCGCACTTGAAAGAAAACAACTGCGCTTTTTAGTGCAAAAAGCGAAAAAATGCTTGCTGCGCCCACAGGGGGTTGCAAAAAACTGCGTGAAATGCGCAGTGGGGCTAAAAAAGGCAGTGCGCAAAAGCGCACACTTGGAAGTACCCTGATGTACAGTCCTTATGAGAAGGGACCGGCACATCATATGATGTTGACCAAAGGCGGGTATGGTATCATATGGTAGCATACAAATTGCATCATATGACATTGTATATAAATGGTAACTTTAGCCTAGTCAGACTGCCGGTGTGACATATGATGTTGAGCAAAGGCGGTTATGATATCATATTACTTCTGAGGGTTTTATTTATGCAGATCATGCAAGGGGTTCAGCATGTGTGCACACGTGTGGTGCAGAACAGCCCCTCCCCACCGGGCTCCCCATCCCCCACCCCACCACATACTAAGCAGTAACCCCCTCACACACCCCACACACACCTCAGCCCCACTTGTCCCACTGCCTTACCTTGGCATCACTTGCATGTGAAGAGTTTTCACTATACTTGCATCACCCCCAACCCCACACATACACACACCCCACACACACCTCAGCCTTGCTTGTCCTACTGCCTTACCTTGGCATCACTCACATGCAAAGAGTCTTCACTCTTATTGCCCCCCCCCTTCCCCCCCACCCCCCCCCCACACAATAACCTCCGCTTTTGTTACACTCCACAGTTACTTCCCATAATTGACATCACACTTAGCCAACATCCACACCCTCTACATACCTTCCCCCCCCCCACACCCCACACCCCACACCACTAACACTTCAGCCCCACTGACCTACCTTGGCATCACTCGCATGCGAAGAATCTCCACTCTAGTTGCATCCCCCCCCACCCCCACCCCCCACCACACACACCCACCACACCCACTGCAGCCCCACTTGTCCCACTGACCTACCTTGGCATCACTCGCATGCGAAGAGTATCCACTCTAGTTGCATCCCCCCCACCCCCCCCCCACCACACACACACACTGCAGCCCCACTTGTCCCACTGACCTACCTTGGCATCACTTGCATGCGAAGAGTCTTCACTCTAATTGCATCCCCCCCCCCCCCCCTCCCCTCCCCCCAACCCACACACATAATAAACTCCTTTTTTGTTACACTCCACAGTTACTTCCCATAATTGACATCACACTAGGCCAACATTCACACCCCTACATCCCCCCCCCCACCCACCCACCCACCCACACATGCGCACACACACACCACACACACATCAGCTCTACTTGCTCCACTGACCTACCTTGGCATCACTCGCATACGAAGAGTCTTCACTCTCATTGCATCATCCTTCAGCTTTACCACAAACACCTGAATATCATCCCGGGCCATGGCTGCCAGGTTCACCTGAAAATGTAACAGTTAATTGCATGCTTGGGGGGTGGGTATGGTATACATGTGTCCATTTACTGTTTACTCCATACAAGTGCTCATGAACTGCCAATCATCCGATAGCCCCCTCCCATCCGAGCTCTCACAACATCTAGTCACCATCCCCCCCCCCCCCCCTCCCCCTGCCAATGACCTCTCTCCCCTCCCCCTCTGCCAATGACCCCCCCCCCCCTGCCAATGACCTCTCTCCCCTCCCCCTCTGCCAATGACCTCTCCCCCCCCCCCCCCCCCCCCCCCCCCCCCCCGCCCCCCCCTGCCAATGACCTCTCTCCCCTCCCCTCCCCTGCCAATGACCCCCCCCCCCCCCCTTCCCCCCCCCCCCTATCCTGTCACCCCCACTTTGTCTCCCTAACCCTTCCCTGTCAACCTTTACCCACCTATAATCCATATTCCTCATTCACATTTCTGTCAGCCCTGTCCCATCCCAACCCTAAGCCCTCAGCCTAACCAGCCCTGTCCCTTCCCAACCCTAAGCCCTCAGCCTAACCAGCCCTAAGCCCTGTACCATCCCAACCCTAACTCTTAGCCTAACCCTGGCTCACCTTCACCCACACTATCAGCTGTATAAATAATTAAATAAATGCCTGCACCCACAACACTGCTCCCACACCATCACTTATATAAATAAATCAACGAATAAATAAATCAATAAACCAACTTACCCTGCACACACACACCCCACACCAGTAAACTGTACCAACCTCCCCCCCCCCCCCCCCCCCCCCCCCCCACCCCCCACCCCACCCCCCACCCCCCCCCCCCCCCCCCCCACCACCACACACACACACACACACACCACATCACTAAACAGTACCAACTTACCTCCACCCCCACAAACACACCAAACTAAACCTTACAGACTTCCCCCTTCCCCCAAAGAACCACAACTCACCTCCACCACACAATCAAACAGCTGGGCATCGACGAGGGCAGGGTTTGTAGGCTCAAAGGACCGGTCATCTTCCATATTACTGCAATTAGTTATCCCCCCCATCCACCCACCCCACCCCCCCACCCCCCACCCCACTCACCCACCCACCCACACCCTCCCTCACACACAAAGAACCCCAACGGTCCTCCACCACACCATCACGCAGGTGTGCATCGATGACAGCAGGTCTGGAGTCCAAGGTCTGCATGTCAAGCTTAGTTACTAACTATACACAAAAAACCCACCACACCACTAAACCTTATCAACATATCCCCCCCCACACACACCCCACCCCTCCCCAAAGAGCCCCAACTCACCTCCACCACGCCGTCACGCAGCTGCGCATCGATGACAGCAGGTCTGAAAGCCAAGGTCATCTTGCTTTTAAAGCTTAGTCCAGACATCATGCTCTTGGAATGCATGCTCTCAAGGTCAAATAATGGCCTGCAGCAGGGTTTAGGGTTTAGGGTTTAGGGTTTTGATAAATCGAAAGTCATGGTGGGTTGTGTCATGTCATGGCGTGGCATGGCATGCCATTTGGCGTCATGTCATGTCATGTCTGTAAGAAAGCTTAGTGTGGAGATCATGCTCTTGGAATACATGCTCTCAAGGTCAAATAATGGCCTGCATCAGAACTGCGGGCACATTTGGAGTCGAGTAGGGCACCAGGAAAAATGGGGCAGGTTTAGACGCCAAGGTCATCTTGCCTGTAAAGCTTAGTCCAGACATCATACTCTTTGAACACATGCTCTCAAGGTCAAATAATGGCCTGCATCAGAACTACGGGCACATTTGTTGTGGAGTAGGGCACCAGGAAAATGGGGCAGTTTTGGGTGCCACTGACATTTTGCTTTTTAAATGCAGCAGTTTTTTATTTTTATTTTTTAGTTGAAAATCCTCCACCTCCCCACCTCCCACATGTGGCCCCTTTGAAACACTTGAAACACACACAAAAACAACTCGACTCTCTCGAACACTCGCGCTGCCAGAGGGGGGGGGGGGGGGGTAGTCAAGACCCTCGTCTTGCATGGCGTGCCCCCCCCCCCCCCCCCCCCCCCCCCTCCCCCTTCCCTGTAATGGAAGGACTACGTATGCTACCCCTAACCTCATGGAACAACACCCAGCCATATGCAACGACTTCGAAGTGCTTCGCTGGCCTGACGTGGATGAACACCGCAATGGCCGTGGGCCCGTCCCCCTCCCCGCCCGTGCTCCCATGGGCCCCGCGAACTCACTTGCTGACCTGAGGAAGCTCAGGGGGGGTGTCGGGTAGCTTCACAGCCCCCCCAGGCTTCCACACCGGTCGCCCTTCGAGCTCCATGGTCATGCTGCTGTGCTACGATGGTCAATCAAGTCAGTCAAGCGGACGAATCTGAGTTTGGTGGATATGGGTGGATACCGTAGCATGAAGATTGAATGTGTGGGAGAGCGTGCTGCGCGAATGGGCGCTTGGACTAGGGAAGTGGAAGTGGGTTTTGCTTTGACGTCAGTTACAAAGGCTTTCCTGCGATGTACTGCGAGCCTGCTCGCACGCCAAGGGTCGATCGCGATGCAGCCCGAGCCGAACTTCTGAACCCTGAGACTTCCGCCCTAGCTGGCGGCACCGGGACTTTGGAAACCATTGGAAACCACTCCACCTATGGACGCTTTTACGCCGGTTGCATTTGCAGATACCTTTACAGATGGAGGCGGCATCAATGGCATTCGATACCGCAAGCACTGAACGACCCCCTCCCTCATCCGCCATCAATCTTGGGGGGTACGCAGCCTTATAAACGCAATTCATGCTGCGCACACTGCATAGCACGTATCATCAGCCCCGCCATCAGTCCACCTACAGTGCCGGTGCATGGTGAATAATTCCAGCACTTATACCTCATGGACATAAATATATCGGATCTTTCGTCTAGTTTCAGACTGCTATCCGGCCATGACACCAGCGTGGAGTGAGTACAAGTTGGTTCCCTGCTTGCATGCCATCAACACATTGGCCTGCCTTCTCGCATGCCGCCAAGCACCTTGGTTGTACTGTTGGTGGCACTGTTGGTGGGGATGGTGGTGGTTTGGAGGTTAAAGGTGGTGGTGGTGGGGATGGTGGTGGTGGGGGTGGTGTGCGTGGTGGTGGTGGGGGGGAGAGTTGCCTTCTTGCATGCCCTCAATCACACAATCCTTTATAATCAATGTTTCTGAGTTGGAGTGGAGTGATTTTACCTTCGCCTGACTCATCGCATGGTCTGAAATACCTTGCACCCGACCAGCGTGCCATCGCACAATTGTGCAATCGCTTGCTTTTTCATGATTCAAAGTTGTGGTGGTGTGAGTTCACTGTGGGCAACATCCTCGCATGCACCCTGGGATGCCTGTCTGCATGCTCTCAAGACCCTTGTGCTGCCTCTAACGGTATGCCTAATGCAGAACCAACTCAACCACGCACACACAGACACACACACACACACTTACAGTACATGACATAACCCCCCCCCCCCCCCCGCCCCCCCCCCCCCCCCCCCCCCCCCCCACACATCACACACACACACACACAACCACACCCCACCTCACACACATTACACACATAACATACCCCCCCCCCCCCCCCCCCCCCCCCCCCCCCCCCCCAACCACAGACCAAACCACAACCACAACCACAACCACACACACTTCTCTGCCCATGTTTCAATGTAAGTGTAGAGTGCTGTCACGCTGGGCCGCCTGCTTGCATGCTCTCAATAACCTTAAGCTGCCCCAATGCCTGCGCCTAACCACACAATACTCCCTTGCACATGTTTCAGTGTAGGCGTGGAATGCTGTCACATTGGGTTGCCTGCTAGCATGCTCTCAAACACCTTGTGCTGCCTGCTTGCCTGCCCCTAACCACAACACACTTCTCTGCCCATCTTTCAATGCCGGCGTTGAGTGCCATCACATTGGGCTGCCTGCTAGCATGCTCTCAAACACCTTAGGCTGCCTCGTTGCCTGCGCCTAACCATGCAAAACTCCCTTGCACATGTTTCAGTGTCGGCGTGGAGTGCTGCCACATTGGGCTGCCTGTCTGCATGCTATGAGTTACCTTGTGCTGCCTGCTTGCATGCTCTCAAACACCTTGTGCTGCCTGCTTGCCTGCCCCTAACCACACAACAATCCCTTGCACATGTTTGAATGACGGGATAGAGTGCCGTCACATTGGGTTGCCTGACTGTATGCTCTCAGTTACCTCGGGCTGCCTGCTTGCCTGCCCCTAACCAAACAACGCTACCTTGGACATGTTTCAATGCCGGGGTGGAGTGCCGTCACATTGGGTTGCCTGCTTGCATGCTCTCAAATGTATTGCGCCTGCCCAGTGTGCAATCACACAACACTTGCCTACTCATGATTACATTTAGAGTGGAGTGAGTTTACTGTGGGCAACCTACCGCCCACCTCCTGTCCCCCTCACTTTGGTATTCTTCTCCGATCATTTATACACTCTCAACTACGGCTGCTGCTGTTGCTACTACTACAATTATGCTACTGCTGTTGCTACTGCTACGATACTGCTACACTATTGCTATTGCTATTGCAATTGCAATTGCAATTGCTATTGCTATTGCTATTGCTATTGCTATTGCTATTGCTATTGCTATTGCTATTGCTATGGCCGCTTCTGCTAGGATTCTTCCACAATTATGCTACTGCTACGATACTGCTGCACTATTGCTGTTGCTACTGCTAGATACTGCTACACCATTGCTGTTACTATTGCCGCACACCCTCACCGCTTCACCCCCTCCACATGCTTACCGCAAGTTGCAGCTGGCTCACTTCAGCCCCACTTGTCCCACTGACCTACCTTGGCATCACTCGCATGTGAAGATTCTTCACTCTTCTTGCATCCGCCACCCCACCCCACCCCACCCCACCCCCCCAGCCCACACACACACACACCTCACCCACATTTCAGCCCCACTTATCCCATTGACCTACCTTGACATCACTATCATGTAAAGATTCTTCACTCTACTTGCCCCCCCCCCCCCCCCCCCCCCCCCCCCCCCCCCACACACACACACACACACACACACACACACACACACACACCAACCTCACACACACTTCAGCCCCACTTGTCCTACACCACATCACACTTAACCAGCATTCACCCCCTCCACATGCTTACATCTACTGCCACTGATACTGCTACATTATTGCTGTTACCATTCCTGCACTATTGATGTTGCTACAAAGCTCACCGCTTCCCCCCCTCCACATGCTTGCAGCAAGGTACAGCTGGCCCAGAGCTTAGCCAAGGTCCTGTTGAATGGCGGGGGAGCCTCCGCAGGGGGTGGGGGCGCACCAGACCTACACTTGCTCCCAACTCCAGTACTTGCACACTACCAACGCTCGCTACTGGATGCGGTCGTCTCCTTACTCCTCAAGCCGCAAACTAAGGCACCAGGCTCAGGCCAAGCAGGCGCGGGCAGCTCAGGTGGCAAGGGCAAGCGCAAGGATAGGAGTGAAGGGCTGGCTGCAACTGAAGCCTCGGGGGGGGCCTCACTTGCAGATCAGCAGCTTCTGCCCAGCTCCATCTCCTTGGCTGGCAACGCGGACCCTAGGGTTTGGTCACTCCTTCACAGGCTGCTGTCCGAAGGGAGCATCTGCAACAGTGTAGGGCCTGCCACACTGCCCCTGTCCCTCATCAACAGCGCCGCCACGGCATGCAAGGTTGCCGCTGACCTGTACGCCACGCAGTCAGATGTACATCCAGCACCAAACTCATCAGCTGCAGTACCTGCATTAGCTACATCAGCTGCATCAGGTGCTTCAGCTACATTAGCTACATCAGCTGCATCAGGTGCTTCAGCTAAATCAGCTGCATCAGGTGCTTCAGCTACATCAGCTACATCAGCAGCTGCCAAGCAGCTCATCACTGCAGTTAACCGCGCTATGCACCTGCTGCTCCTCACCAGCCTCTCCTCCCACTTCAGACCCACGCTTGAGCAGTGCCTCGCGCTCATGGCAGCTGCCATGAAGCTGCCTGTGTTGCCAAGCCAGTGGGGGCAAGGAGCAAAAGACCCTGCTCCCGTGGCAAAGGGGCCAACTCACTGCTTAGCTGGCAGTGTAACTGAAAATGCAGCTGACAGTGCAGCAGCCTGCCAGGGCCTTGCCCTCACCTTAGTCTCCTCCCTGCACCAGCTGGTGCAAGCCCACGCCAATCCCAAGAAAGTGTTTTCATCCCTGGTGCCCAAGCTGATGCTACCGCTCTCCTCCCTCACCTCGACCCTTCACTTCAAGCACTCTGTCGTCCATGCCATGTTGCTGGGGCATGCCCCTAGTACTCTCCCCTCTCCACACCACGATGCATCTACCCCCACCGAGTCCACTCGGCTTGGTGGTGGGCTAGGCACTCTCCAGACCTCGGTAATCGCATCTGCTGCCCCCATGCCGATGCTGTCGGATGCGGTCTCCCAATTACTGGAGACCCTCTTGCTGCATGAGAGTCACGTGCAAGGACTAGCTGAGCTCTGTGCGCTTCTCTCTGGGCCGTACCTAGCTACCCAGCAGCTTCCGAAGTCCATTGAGGCAGCCTCGGGGGAAGGTGAGGGTGAGGTGGATGGCAGTGGCGATAAGGATGCTGCGAAAGAGGCTGAACTGGGGGAGAGAGCGTCGAAAAAGCAGAAGAAAGGGAAAAAAGGAGAGCTTAGTGGTGATGCCACACCTGCTGGTGAGGGGCCCGTGTTGGCGCTAGCTGGCTGTACCACCTACCAGGCTGCGCTGTTTCAATTAATGGAGGAGAACCTTGGGGGCTCTGGTGATGGGGGCAGCCATGCCAGCCTGCTATCTACCTTCCCGTGGCTGCTGACCAAATACTGTGATGCGCTAGCTCGGAGCAGGCGCATAGTTGCAGCAGGTAACAGGGAAGACGAGGAGGGGGGGGGAGGGGGGTAGTGTGTGGTGTGGGGGGGGGGGGGGAGGAGGAGGTGTGTGTGTGTGTGTGTGATGTGGTGGGGGTGGGTCACCAACACGTGATGTCACTGAGCCTCCGAGCAGGGGCGCATAGATTGCAGCAGGTAACAGGGGAGATGGGGAGAGGGGGTGAGGAGTGTAAGTGGGGTGCGGGGGAGGAGGATGGGGGAATGAGGGGGAAAATGTGTATGGGTTAGTCTTTCTCATTTTTTCCCCTCTGCCCTCTTTTTTTTGGTTGTGGGTGTCTTTTGCTTTTTTTGTCCTTGGGTGGTGTGTGTTTGTGTGGTGTTTTTGTTGTCCCCCCTCTCGTCCTTCATCCCGCCCTTTTGGGTTTTGTGGTGCATTGCCCCCGGTCTTCGCTTTGCCGCTCCCGGTCCCTACCCCTCTCCTTTTCGCCGCTCCCCTCCGCTTTTGCCACCGACCTGGCCCCTCTAATGTGACCTTTAGGGGTCCTCTCACCCCCCCGCACCCTTGTCCGTTTAAGGCTATTTGGTGTAACCACTAGAACCAATGTATACGAAAAACGGTCTATCACCAGATACTATGATGCGCAATCATTACAGCAGGCGATCTTATAGCAGGTAACTGGGACGACGTGGAGTGGGGGAGGGGGGAGGGGTTACTTGATGCGGCTCTTTTATCTTCGTTTGTATACTTGTAACTTCGAAAGTTCCTGGAACTTCCGTCTTTGTCTTCTTTTTCCTTCTTTCCTTCCCTTTTCCTTTTTTTCCCTTCTTTAGTTCTTTTTCCTACTTTCTTTTTTTTCTTTTTTCTTCTTTTCTTTTTTCGATGCGTTTTTCCTCGCCGTTCCCCACCCCCACACCCTAACCCTCCACCCGTTGCAAAAAATGCTAGCTAGCTTGGTGGCAAGGTCTACAAGAAGAAAGATAGCAACACTGGGGGGGTAATGAGTGTGTTTGTGTATGTGGTGGTGGTCGTGGTGTTGGAGACAAAGATGCTCTGGAGTTTGGGGGAAAAGGAGAAAGAGGAGGAAATACTAAGCCACAACCCCAACATCCCCTGTTTCAGAGAATGCTAGCAAGATTGGCGGCAAGGTCTACAAGAAGACTGTTGGCAACACTAAGGGGTAATGAGTGTGTTTGTGGTGGTGATGGTGGTGGTGGTGGTGGTGGTGGTGGTGATGGTGGAGACAAAGATGCACAAGGGTTAGGGGGAAAAGGATAAAACACTAAGCCATACCCCCTCATCCCCTGTTGCAGAGAATGCTAGCAAGATTGGGGGCAAGGTCTGCAAGAAGAAAGATAGCAACATTGGGGGATAATGAGTGTGTGTGTTTGTGGTGGTGGTGGTGGTGGTGGTGGTGGTGGTGACAAAGATGCTCTGGAGTTACAGGGAAAAAGAGAAAGAGGAGGAAAACATAAAAATGCTTAAATATGTTATGTTATGTTACGTTATTTGATGTTATGTTATGTTATGTTTAGGGTTGGGCCGACATATAAACGTATAATATACGTTAATACGTTTATACGTATAAATACACTGTATATTTTTTCTCAAATCGATCTTATATACGTCGTATACAAAACGTATAGTCTGTACTTCAAGAAGTACAGCACACGTCCCGGCACTTGGTTTTCATTATCTTTTTCATTTAGATAGCTCATTGGAAAGCTTTTGACCTCCTCTATCACTATATGCAATAAAAATCACCATTCACGCGCATTCTTTTATACACATTTGGCCTTATGGTTGATCTAGATAGCCAGGATGGCACACATATCTGGGCGCCACCTAGCCTTCCATTCCACAAGCTGTGCTCCTACGTGGGCTTGAAGGATTGATGATGCAAGCCTAGTGTAATGTGAACATGGACGCAATTGCAATACCGTTATGTGCTTATATTATTATACACTCATACAGTTATAATAGACCAACTGGCATTTAATGGCTCCCTTAGATTGGCACCGTGCTTTCTGTTTGTTATTTATTTTCTGAGATTTGGACAACCTAAACTTGCCAGATTATTTTTCTGAAAGTTGATATGTGATGCCAATGAAATTAGCTACGCAGCAATACCTTGAAAACCGTGTAAAAGTATTTTCTCAAGAAGTGCCTAATTTCCCTATACGTTTTTATACGTTTATATGTAAACGTTTATACGTTTATACGTTTATACGGCTTATACAAATAAAAATATATGCTTGCTTCCCAACCCTAGTTATGTTATATACCAAACCCTTAATTTCCCTGTTTCAGAGAATACTAGCAAGATTGGCGGCAAGGTTTACAAGAAGTCTGATAGCAACATGGATGACCATGCTGGCAGCGGCCATACAAGCAAGACAGATGGCAGTGGCTCAACCTCTTTGTTCGTTGATGCTGAGTTCCAAATGTTCGTGGTGCTGTCAACAATTCTGGGGAACAGCTTGGACGACCGTAGCAAAGGTTTGTTGTTGTAATCATTATCCATATATTTTGCCTCCAATGTTTGTTTATGTACTCATGTGCCCCTTCCATTGTCGTTTAGGCAATGGAAGTGTGAGGCAATAACAGGTCTGTGATGCCCTTAGATGTTCTGGGCCGCACGCGCGCTACACTGTTGCATTCAACGAGCCTATCCTTGATATTCTGCCTCCAAGGTTTGTTTATGTCCTGATGTGCCCCTATATTTCGTCTCCAATATTTGTTATTGTAAAAATTTGCCCCTGTGTTTTGTCTTCAATGGAAGGTTGTTGTAATCATTCATCCCAATATTTTGTCTCGAAGGATTTTTGTTATCATCCACCCCTGTATTTTGTCTCCACTACTAGTTTGTGTTATCATTTGCCCCTATAATTTGTCCCCACTACTAGTTTGTGTAATCGTTCGCCCCTATAATGTGACTCCACTACTAGCTTGTGAAATTGTTCGCCCCTATATTCTGTCTCCAGTGTTTGTTTTTGTAATCATTTGCCTTCATATTGTGTCCCCTCTTACTGTTGATTTCTCTTCTCGATAATGTCAACGTAGACCCCTATTGTCCACTGCCTGGAAAGAAGCTTGTATTGGTTACCCCCACCCCACCCCATCCCCACCCAACCCAACCCACTCCACCCCATCCCACCCCAACCCAACCCACTCCACCCCCACTCCACCCCAACCCTACCAACACCCCCACCCCACCCCACACCCAACCCACCCCAACCCAACCCAACCCAACTTAACCCAACCCCAACCCAGCCCAACCCAACCCAACCCAACCCAACCCAACCCAACCCAACCCAACCCAACCCAACCAACCCAACCCAACCCAACCCAACCCAACCCACCCAACCCACCCAACCCAATTCAACCCAACCCAACCCAACCCAACTCAACCCAACCCAGCCCAACACAACACAACACAACACAACACAACACAACACAACACAACACAACACAACACAACACAACTCAACACAATCCTACCCCCAACCCAACACAACACAACACAACACACACCTCCCCACACACAGAAACTGAGGGGGAGTTGGTTGGGGATGGCGAGCTGGGCGGAAAAGAGAGCGTGAAGAAAAAAAGCAAGCGGCAGCGCAAGGATGAGGCAGGTGGCAAGGAGCCGGCGCAAACGCCTCCACAGGGAAATGCAGGGGACAAAAGCAAGAGGGATATTGAGCTGGTGTATGCCCTAGCTGCCCTTCTGTCTGCAGTGAAGGTCAGTTTGAAAAATATAGAATGCCCGAATAGCAACAGACCGCACACATGTTGTTGTTGTTGTTGTTACAGTCCAGGGGTAGGCCAAATAGGCTAAAGGGACATGCCCAACTGTGACGAGAGGGGCTAAGACGAAAAAGTACAGATGAGCTGAACCCAAAACAATCGTTTTACCAATGTGGGCCCAGAGTTTGTGCTACAGTGATTATTTAATTATACGATTATAATGCATCGTGTAATTAACACATGCAACCTTTGCCTTGCTACCTAACAAAGGGGCCTCTAGCTTCCCTGCACCTTCCCTGTACCTCCCCACTGCAACTGAGACCACCTCCCCTGTACCTTCCCACTACCTTCCATCTACCTTCCCACTACCTTCCCTCTACCTTCTCACTTCAACTGAGCCCACCTCCCCTCTACCTTCCCTCTACCTACCCACTGCAACAAATCCCCCCTCCCCTCTACCTTCCCTCTAGCTTCCTACTACCTTCCCTCTACCTTCCCTCTTCCTTCCCTTTACCTTCCCTCTGCAACAGAGCCCACCTCCCCTCTACCTTCCCTCTAGCTTCCTACTAGTTTCTCCCTACCTTCCCTCTAGCTTCCCACTACCTTCCCCCTTCCTAACCTCTACCTTCCCTTTACCTTCCCTCAACCTACCCTCTATCTCCCCTCTACCGCAGACCACTGGCACCTACCAGCCCACCCGCAACCTGTCCGGGACGCACCGAGCCTACCTGGAGAGGCTGCTCACCCAACTGTTTGCCAAGGTCACACAGCCAGAGCCGGAGATGTGTGTCGCTATGTCTTGCGCAGTGAGTGCTATGCTTGACCTGGAGCATAAGGCAGTACAGCCCCACCTGGATAAGGTATGGGGGCTCCTGTGGAGCACAGCTGCCACAGGGGACCCCCTTGCGTCCAGGGGGTCCTTGTCCGAAGGTGTGGAGGGCGTACAGCTGGCAGTGGCAGTTGCAGCTGCTCGCCGGCTGGTGGGGGCATACTCGGAGCTTCGTCAAGTCGAGTTCTTGTTCAAGTGAGTGCCTCCGCATGTAAATAAATACATTTTTAGTACGCCTTATTACGAGGCGTGAGGTTGAGGGGGCCAGCCCATTTGCTCAACATTTCTTCAGCTGTGTAGGTGTGGTGGTGGTAGTGGTGGAGGTGGTGGAGGAAGTGTTGGTGGTGTTGGTAGTGTTCAAGTGAGTGGCTCCGGATGTAAATGAATAAATAAATAGAACGCCTTATTACGAGGCGTGAGGTTGAAGGGCCAGCCTGTTTGGTAATAAGGCATACTATTGATTTAAGTGTTGGTGGTGGAGGTGTTGGAGGAAGTGTTGGTGGTGAGTGCCTCCACATGTAAATAAATACATTTGTAGTGCGCCTTATTACGAGGTGTGAGGTTGAGGGTGCCAGCCCGTTTGCTCCACATGTCTTCAGCTGTGTAGGTGTGTTGGTGGTTGTAGTAGTGGTGTTGGTGGTGGTGGAGGTGGTGGAGGAAGTTTTGGTGGTGTTGGTAGTGTTCAAGTGAGTGCCTCCGCATGTAAAAAAAAAGCCTGGAGGGGCGTGGTGTAAAGGGGACCCTCCTGTACGCCGCAGCTGGGGAAAGTCACAATGGCAGACATAGTAAGTGTCACCCTCCAGGCCGTAGGGACTCTTTTATGCGACATGTGGCAAGTATGCTGGTACAGGAGGCAATAGATGCTCCGCATGTAAATAAATATATAGATAGTACGCCTTATTACAAGGGGTGAGGTTGAGGGGGATAGCCCATTTCCTCAACATTTCTTCAGCTGTGTAGGTGTGTTGGTGGGTGTTGTTCGTGGTGGTAGTGGTGTTGGTGGAGGTGTTGATGGAAGAAGTGGTGGTGGTAGTGGTGGTGGTGGAGGTGGTAGTGGAGGAAGTGGTGGTAGTGGTGGTGATGGTGGTGGGGGACGTGGTGGTGGTGTGGTGGTGGTGGAGGTGGGGGGTGCTGGCCACCATCGTCATCAAACGTATGTATTGATAAAGTATGTACCTTTGCATGTCTTCAGCTGGCTGGGAGTGTTGATGGGTGTTGGTAGTGGTGGTTGTGGTAGAGGTGGTGATGGTGATGGTGTTTGTTGGATGTGTTACACCCCAGCTCCGGCATGTAGTCTGTCCTTGTCCTTATCTGTCCTGTGCTGTTGTGTGTCTATCTCAATGCCACCTGCCTTGCCCCCAGATCCCTCATTGAGCATGCCGTTGTCCTTACCCTTGTCTGTCCTATGCTGCTGTGTGTATATCAATGACACCTGCCTTTTCCCCAGATCCCTCATGGAGTATGTCTTTGTCCTTGTCCCTTACCTTGTCTGTCCTGTGCTGCTGTGTGTATATCAATGACACCTGCCTTTTCCCCAGATCCCTCATGGAGTATGTCTTTGTCCTTGTCCCTTACCTTGTCTGTCCTGTGCTGCTGTGTGTATATCAATGACACCTGCCTTTCCCCCAGATCCCTAATGGAGTATGCCGTTGTCCTTGTCCTTGTCTGTCCTATGCTTCGGGCGTCTTTATCAATGACACCTGCATTGTCCTTTGGTGGTTGGCCCCGGTGCAAGCCAACTAGCTGGCCCCTCAACCTCACGCCTCGTAATAAGGCACTATTGATATATGTATTTATTAATGACATACTACGCGTGGCATACTATTGATGTATGTATTTATTTATGACATACTACGCGTGGCATACTATTGATGTATGTATTTATTAATGACATACTACGCGTGGCATACTATTGATGTATGTATTTATTTATGACATACTACGCGTGGCATACTATTGATGTATGTATTTATTAATGACATACTACGCGTGGCATACTATTGATGTATGTATTTATTTGAGGTATACTATTAATGTATGTATTTATTTGAGGCATACTATGTGTGGCATGCCATTGATTTATGTATTTATTTGTGGCATACTATCAATTTATGTGTTTATTTGTGGCATAATACTGATTTATCTATTTATTTGTGGCATACTACTTGTGGCAAACTATATGTAGCATACTACTGATGCACGTACTTATGATGCCCCCCAGGTCCCTCATGGAGTCTTTGCGAGGTCTTAGAGACACAGCCGCCGCCAGCGCTGCCATCTGCGTGATCCAAGATCAACACTTCCTATTGGCTATCGACACGGCGGTCCATCAGTTACCCACAGGTGGGAGCTCATAGCATAGCTCATGTTGCATGGTTGGTGTGTGCGCTGTGGAGGGGCTTTGTGTGTTCAGGATTGTGCATTGTGTATGTGTATGTATGTATAGCATCAATTAGCATGGCTCATAGCTCATAGCTCAAAGCATAATTATTATAGCTCATAGCTCATAGCTCATAGCTCATAGCTTCAATTGTTAGAGCTCATAGCTCATAGCTCATTGCTCATAGCTCATAGCTCATAGCTCATAGCTCATAGCTTCAATTGTTAGAGCTCATAGCTCATTGCTCATAGCAGTGGGCACGAGGAATCCACTCAAGAAAAAGAAACTGTGTATA
>JACBWV010000491.1:0-16302 GCA_013435795.1 Chlamydomonas sp. ICE-L | reverse complement strand
CCTGCTCCTGCTCCTGCTCCTCCTCCTGCTTCCTGCTCCTGTTCCTGCTCCCTGCTCCTGCTCCTGCTCCTACTGCGCTGCCCCTGCTCCTGCGCCTGCTTCCTGCTCCTGCTCTTGCTCGTGCTCTGCTCCTGCTCCGCCCCAATCACGCTCCTTGCCCTGCTCTTGCTACCCCTTGCTAATTTAGATATTGCTTCTGTCCTGCTCCTTCTCCTGCTCCTGCTCCTGCTCCTGCTTCCTGCTCCTGCTCCGCTCCGCTCCTTCTCCTGCTCCCTGCTTCCTTCTCCTGCTCCTTCTCCTGCTTCCTGCTCTCCCTGCTCCTGCTCCTGCCCTGCTTCCTCTCCCTCCTGCTCCTGCTCCTGCTCCTGCTTCCTTCTCCTGCTCCTGCTTCCTGCTCCTGCCCTGCTCTTCTCCTTCTCCTGCTCTGCTCCTGCTCCTGCTTCTGCTCCTGCCCTGCTCCTGCTCCTGCTCCTAGCTCCCTGCTCCTGCTCCTGCCCCCTCCCAATCCCGCTCCTGCTCCTTCTCCTGCTCCTGCTCCCTTCCCTTGCTACCTTAGCCGTTTTACAATTTAATATTGCTCCTGCTCCGCTCCTGCTCCTGCTCCTGCTCCTGCTCCTGCTCCTCTCTCCCTCCGCTCCTCCTCCTGCTCCTGCTCTGCTCTCCCGGCTCCTGCTCCTGCTCCTGCTCCTGCTCCTTTTCCTGCTCCCTCGTCCTGTTTCCTGCTCCTGGCTGTTGCCCCCCCACTCCTGCTCCTGGTCTTTCAGGGATTTGAACTCTCCCAGTATCTTAAATTGCCACATTTTGTATTCCTCCCTCGGATCAACCGTGTTTGTTTCGTCTGGCCTCTTATCATGCGCGTCTATCTACCACCCTATCACCCCGCATCATACAGCCTGCCCTCACTCCACTCGCCACCCCCCTCACCCCCTCCCACCCCCACTGCCACCCTCATTCACTCTCACTTAACCCCACTCCACTCCACTCCACTCCACTCCACTCCAACCCAACCCAAAACCCACCCCAACCCAACCCAACCCACCCAACCCAACCCACCCCCACCCACTACCCCACCCAACCCAACCCAACCCAACCCAACCCACCCAGCTAACCAAGCCACCAAATCCTCGAGTGTTGACTTGTATCACAGCTATGGGCTGATGGCTTCAAGGATCTCTTTTTCTCAGCATCACCCAGACTCCCCCCACAAACCCCCAGCCCTCAACCCTCATTCACTCTCACTCCCCCACCCCACTCACCCCCCACCCCACCCATCCTGAGGGTCGACTTGAGCACAGCCATGGTCGTTGCTGCCGCGTGCAAAGAGCTCATCTCCACCACAATAGCCGGCCCTCTCATCAGCGCTCTCACTAGGGTGTGCAAGAAGGCGGCTGGCAGCGACGGTGGGTGCCTGCCAGCAGCTTCCACGCAGCTGCTCCTTCCGCAACTTCACGTCTACTCCGGTCTTATAAGGTGGGTGTGTTTCAGATCAGATCCAGGTCACCACTGCCCACCACCACCACCACCACCACCACCACCACCACCACCTCTGCCCTCCCCACACACACCACCACCACCACTGTCCACCACCATGGCTGTGTTTCAGATCAGATCCAAGTGGTAGGATGTGTCACTATTCATTTGGGGATCTTGGTGCGCCAGATGGCTTCTATGCTTCCCCTATATAGATAAGTATAAATAAAAATGTATTATATTAAGGGGGGGGGGGGGGGGGGGGGGGGGGGGCAACAAAAAAGCTGCCGTCCCGCATCTTGGCTTTAAAAATAGTTCATCCTCTAACTAAAAAAAAAAACTTGGCAACAAATAAAGTTGTACAAAAGTTAGAGGGGTCAAAAGTTGTTTTCACCCAAAGCAGCCCAAATCTTAGCTTTGCAATAAATCACGTTTGAGCAACCTTACGAAAAATGTAAGCGCCTAACTGGAATGGGCACGAAAAGATCAAATGACCCCATTTTAGGGGGGGTAGGGTGAGGTAATCAGGTTTTAGGGGGTAGGGGGGGGGGTAAAAAATATTTTCCCCAATTTTATTCCCCCCCCTCTTTTTGTATGAAACTTCCACAATTCCAACTCCCATCTGAATCGGACCCCATGTTGAACATACGGTCCAAAATCTGTCTCTCAGCCCCCCCCCCTATATATATATATATATATTAAAGCATCTGAAGAATGGTGAAGGATGATGAGGTGAGGATGAAGAGGAGGAGGAGGAGGATGACTGTCTTCAGTTTTTGTGTTCTTTTTCCTTTCTTCATTCGTCTTCTGCTTCTCTTTTTGTTTTTTCTTTTTCCTTTCTTCTGCTTCTGCGGCCCTCGCTGCTTCTTCTTCTGCCGGCTAGGGGCTGCGGCTGCTATCCTGCTTGGTTCCGCTTCTGCCGCTTCTTCTGCTTCTGCCCCGCAGGAGGAGGGACTTCTGCTTGCATTTTTCCTTCTACGGTGTCCACTGGACTCCAAATGTGCCCGAGGCTTGGTGTAGCCAACAGGGTCTTGACTTGTGGCTGAATATCCAACCAACCAGCATATATTTGAGGACAACTGGTGATGTCCCCCCCCCCCCCCCCCCCCCCACCCCCCTCTCCTCCCCATCCCCCCCAATCCACCTCCCCCCCCCCTATGCCCCCAGGTTGCATGCCCTGCGTGCCGCCATGCATTTACCCCATCCATGCACCCCCATGCACCCCCCACCATCCCCACCACCACCACCACCACCTCCCCACCCCCCCCTATGCCCCCAGTTTGCATGCCCTGTGTGCCGCCATGCATTTACCCCATCCATGCACCCCCATGCACCCACCACCATCCCTCCCCCCACCACCACCTCCCCCTCCCCCCCCCTATGCCCCAGGTTGCATGCCCTTTGTGCGGCCATGCATTCCCCCCCATCCATGCCCCCCACCACCACCACCACCACCATTCATCAGCACCCACCCACCCAGCTACCCCCCTCCCCCCTCAAAATTTCCCCCAGGTTTGCACGCCCTGTGCGCCGCCATGCACCCGGAAGTAGAGCCCCTCATGGACCAGGGTGCTCTAAGCAGTGGTGGGACTCACCTCGGCTACTTTGCTCCAATTCTGGAGGCAGCTGACGAGAATGTGAAGGCAAAGCTGACCAAATCGCTTAAGAAATGTACCTCCCCAGATGCTCTTTTGTCTCTTGGTCGCATCGCCCTGGAGATGTACAAGACTGAGGGGGACGACAGCAGCAGCGGTGGTGGTGCTGAATTCCGGGGCGGTGCACTGTTAGCCTCATGCGTACATCAATGCGTACTTCAACGAATCCAAGTGGTGAGGGAGCAGTTCATCAGAAGTGCGGTGGCTTGCAAGGTTACCACCACAACTGCCACTGCCACCACAACAGCCTCTGCCAACACAAACACAAACGCCTTGAATGCAGCAGCCTCTACTGACGATATGGCTGAAGATGCTACAGACGGTAGTGATCAAAACCCTACAGGTGGTGACCCTACGGGTGGTGAACATAAGCCAAAAGACAGCCATGCACGCACACAGGCGGATTATGTGCATGAGTTGCAAGCCTTAATTGGTTTGATCCTGACACCGGTCACCTCCTTAGCCAGTGCGGGTGACTGGAGAGCGCAAGAGCTTCTCCTTAGAGAGCTAGGCGCCTCCAGTGCCTCCTCCCCCCCGTTGACTAGCCTGACCACCTCATCTGCGTCACCCAGCCCATCGAACCTGAAGCTGAGCTCGTCAGAGGTGGTATGCGCCTCGTGCCTCAGCTGCTTATCGCTACTAGCTACATGGGCTGACACTGCTGTGGGCGGGGCCAGTTGGCTTGGCCCCCTGGCTGGTTTGGATAGGCAGGAGCAAGGGTGTGAAGACTCACGGACACAATTGAATGCCCTGGTGGAGCTGATGTTGGCGGCAGCTGTCATGGGCACGCAGGATAGTGCCCGGCATCAACCAAGCAAGGGGGCCGATGCACAGCTAGCTCTACCACTTCAGAGCGCACCCCAACACGTCAGCCAATACACAACCCAGGTCAAGATCCGGCAGCCGCGCTCAGCCATGCAGCACTTCTCTGCAAGCTGCTCCTCCATATTGCGGATGGTGGAGTTTGTGCAGCTGCCAGCATTGCAGCTCGTGCTTCCAGGTTCAGTGGTATCGATCATGTCCAGCTGGGTCGCCCTGCTGGTTTCAGAGCTGCCTGTGGGGAAAGACTCCACAGGCGAGGATGGTGGAGGTGAGAAAGAGAGGAGTGGACTCCCGGTTGACAAAATCGTCGCTGCCTTGCAGAAGGCTGGCAACCAAGGGAGGAAGGGGGGTGCTGGCAGTGGTAGCAGCAGCAGCATCGGAAGCTTCCCTTCAGCTTCCGCTACTACCAGGCTGGCAAAGTGGCAGGAGAAGCAGTTGAAGCGGTTAGCTGAAGCCTCGTCAGGCAGTAGTCCAGCTGCGGCCAACAAGGGTAGCAAGGCTGGCAGCTGCAAAGTTGCTCACTTGGCTCTGAACCGCCTTCAAACTCTGGTCGAGCTTGCGTTGCAAATCCCAATGCGCTCCCTAGCTGGCTCCCAGCTCCAGTACTTGTCCTACAGTTGTACCTTGCTGGCTGTACTGCTGCTGGAGATCATGCTCCAGGGGGTGGGGGGTGGGCGCGGCAGCAAGGTGCACACTGTGATTGATAGCGCTCTGCAATGCTTGCAGTCTGTTTTGAACTTGGCAGCCTGCCTGGAGCACTCGCACGTGCAGCTGCTGCAGCAGGCCATGCTGGTGGCAGCTGATTACTCGGTCGGAGGAGGTGCTGAGAAGGTGCAGGAGATGCTGAGCCAAGCCAAGCCAAGTCCACTGTCTTGGATTGTTGAAGTGGGGAAGTACACCGCTGTCACCACCCTGGCTACCGAAACCAACGACGATGAGCTGGCGCAGCGTCTGGTCCTTATGGTGGATGCCAGCTCGGTGCTGATGAGGAGTTCAGCATCTCTCTCCCTGTTGCAAGCGACCGCCTTCTTCGTGTCCAGTGATGCATGTGCCAGCTCACGTGCTGGTCCATCGCCCTCCAAGGGAGCCTCCGCCCCCTCCACACATGCACCAGCACGTGATGCTGAGTCAGCGTCTGTGTCCCCAACAGCAGCTACCTTGCAGCTCTCACGGAGCCTGCTACATACCCTGGCTGACTCGCTCGCCAGCATCTCTTCTAAGCACTCTGATAACGGGGGGCCCAAGGGGGCTGCGCCCAAGAAGGTTCCTAGCCCACAGAGGGCGGCAACAGACCTGGTGCTGTGCCTCATGAGTGAGCATCTGATCGGGGCAGTGTCACTCTGTTGCTCCCCCTTGCCTCCCCACCACCTTCTATCACCTGCCTCCCAATCCAAGCAGACCAAGGCAAAAGCCCGGGTCCTGTTCTCTTCCTCCATCCTCTCAGACCTTCAACCTCCTGCTGAACTACTGCCTTCTCTACTTGACGACACGCACCACGCCCTCGCTCAAAGCTCCAGCTTGCAAGCGTTGCTAGCTGGCACGCGGTCCAAGCTGATCCAGTCCCTAGTGCAGGCAACGTGCTGCAGCTTGTTTGCAACGACGGCATCGTCCATGGACGTACAGCGCACACACGGGGCGGCTATTGATGTCTTGCAGCAACACAAAGTGGCTGAGTCAGGCAGTGAGGTAAGCATAGGTTAGGGGTGGGGCCGGCCAAGCAGGGACATGCCAAAAAATAAAATGATGTACCATATTGGAATGTATATAGGGTTATACCGGCCGATTCCGGTCCGATTTTTGTTTATGAAATCCACTATATGGGGTGTGGACAGGGATTAAAGTGACAGGAAAGCATTGGGTCAGGGGTGGGACATGGAGTGTGGATTGGGGTTGAACTGACAGGGGAGGATCGGGTAGAGGTGGAAGATTTAGTGTAGACTGGGGTTATAGTGCAAGATAAACATCGGTCATGGACGCGCAGCGCACACACGGGGCGTCTATTGATGTCTTGCAGCAACACAAAGTGGCTGAGTCAGGCAGCGAGATAAGCATAGGTTAGGGGTGGGACTTGGAGTGTGGGTTAAAGTGACGGGGGAGGGTCGGGAAGGGTTGGAAGATGGAGTGTGGATTAGGGTTTTGCTGGCAGGTACGCATTGGGTAGGGGTGGAACATAGAGTATGGATAGGGGTTTATGTGAGAGGGGAGGATCGGGTAGAGGTGGAAGATGGAGTGTGGATTGGGGTTGAAGTGCCAGGTAAGCTATTGATGTGTTGCAGCAGCATAAGGTGGCTGAGTCAGGCAGTTATGTAAGCATTTGTCCGGGGTGGGACATGTAGAGTGGACTGGGGTTAAAGTGACAGGGGAGGATTGGGTAGAGGTGGAAGATTGAGAGTGGCTTGGGGTTGAAGTGCCAGATGAAGATCGGCTATGGACGCGCAGAGCACACACAGGTAAGCTATTGATGAATTGCAGCAGCATAAGATGGCTGAGACAGGCAGGGAGGTAAGCATCTGTGCGGGGTGGGACAGGCCATGCCAAACAAATAAAATGATGTACCATATTGGAATGTACATAGGGTCATCACGGCCGATTCCGGTCTGATTTTTGGATTGGGGTTGAAGTGCCAGATAAACGTCGGCAATGAACGCGCAGTGCACACGCAGGGAAGCATCTGCTAGGGGTGGGGCATGGAGTGTGGAATTGGGGTTTAAGTGACAGGGGAGGATCGGGTAGGGATGGAAGATTGAGTGTTGATTGGGGTTGAAGTGCCACGGGAGGATCAGGGATGTGATGGAGCATGGAGTGTGGATTGGGGTTGAAGTGCCAGGTGCCCATCGGGTAGAGGGCGGAAACAGAGAGTGTGGATTGGGGTTTAAGTGATAGGGAAGGGATGGGGGAGGGGGGGGGCAGGGAGAGGGGGGAAGGGGAGGTGGGCAGGGGCAGGGAGGGGGAAGGGGAGCGGGCAGGGGCGGAGGGAGGGGGTGGGGGTGGGGGTGGGGGGCAGGGGCTGGGAAGGTGTGGGTGTGGGGGGCGGAAGGAGGGGGAGGGGGGCAGGGGGGGGGAAGGTGTGGGGGACAGGGGGAGGGCCGGAGACAAGAGCAGGCTGTAATCAGCCTATGTTGCTTCACTCACTGACAAACATACATACTTGTTTTCTCTATGCAGAGCAAGACCCTGAAGAGGGGAACTACCGTACCACTGGTGTTCGCCCTTCTCCCCCAGCTCCCTCAGATCCGCAGCTTCCTATCCCTGCGGGTGGCTGCCACTTCTCAAAGCACAGCGGCGGTGGCTTCCAGGGTGAACGACCTACCCCCCCTCCAGGTGAGACCCCCCCCCCACACACACACACCCCACCCCCACCCCCCAAACACACACCATCCCCCATCCCCCACCCCTCGCACACACACCCCCCACACACACGCACACCAGCTTCCTATCCTTGCTCGTGGCTGCCACTACTCAAAGCACAGCGGCGGTGGCTTCCAGGGTGAACGACCTACCCCCCTACAGTGACCTTCCCGCCCCCCCCCCCCCCCCCCCCCCCACACACCACACACACCACCGCACCCCAGTCCCACACAAACCGCACACACTCCCACACCCATATCCACCCACACTCACACACACACTCACCCCCACTCCATGTGAGACACACACACACATGCGCAAAGACACACATCCACACGCACCCACAACCACACCCATATCCACCCACACTCACACACACACACTCCCATACGCACGCATACACACACACACACATGCAGAAACACACACATCCACACGCACCCACACCCACACCCATATCCACCCACACTCTCACACACACTCCCATACCCACATCCACGCATACACTCTCTCTCACACACACACTCTCCTTCACCCCCACACCCAACTTCACTCCAGGTCAGAGCAATGGCCATCTTAAATCGATCAGAACACACATATCCACACGCACCCACACACCCAAACACACTCCCCCACACACATCCACCCAAACTCTCACACCCACACCCACAACAACCCTTACCCTCACTCCAGGTCAGAGCAATGGCCATCTTAAATCCATCAGGACACACACATCAACACGCACCCACACCCATACAACCAACCACGCTCCCACACCCACATCCAACCACACTCTCACACTCACACACACAAACCCACCCCCACAACCACCCCTACCCTCACTCCAGGTCAGAGCATTGGTCAACCGTCAGAACACACACATTCACAAGCACCCACACCCACACACCCTACCACGCTCCCACAATCCCACACAACCCACATCCAACCGAACACTCTCACCTACACTAACACTCCACCCCCACACCACCCCTACCCTCACTCGCCAGGTCCAGAGCACTGGCCATCTTAAATCGATCATAACCATACACATCCACAACGCACCCACACACCCAAACACACTTCCCCACACCTCCCACCCAAACTCTCACCCCACCATCCACCAACAACCTTACCCCCACTCCAGGTTCAGATCAATGGCATCTTCAACTCCATCAGGACCACACTCAACCGCAACCTCAACACCCATACACCAACCACCACGCTCCCACAACGCCCTCCACAACCACACTCTCACACTCACACACACAAACCCACACCCACACCACCCCCTACCCCTCACTGTCTCCAGGTCAGAGCATTGGTCACCCGTCATGAACACACCCGCCCACAACCACACCCTACCTCACTTCAGGGTCAGAGCATGGTCCAACCCCTTCAGAACACACACATTCACAAGTCACCCCCACCCACACACCCTACCACGCTCCCACAAGCCGCACAGTTCCACCACGTCTCACACCCCCCCACTCAAACCACCCACCCACCCACCCTACCCTCACTCCAGGTCAGAGCAATGGTCAACCGTCAGAACACACACATTCACAAGCACCCACAAACATACACCCAACCACGCTCCCACACCCACATCCAACCACACTCTCACACTCACACATACAAACCCACCCCCACAACCACCCCTACCCTCACTCCAGGTCAGAGCATGGTCAAGAAAACCGTCAGACACACACACCTCCATCAAGCACCCACAACCCCCACAACCCTACCACCCACGCTCCCACAAGTCCCACCCCCACATCCAACCACACTACCTCCCCCACTCACACCTAACCAACCCACCCACCCCACCCCCCACAACGGGACCACCCCTAACCCACACTGTCCTATTTTTCATAGCATGGTCAACCGTCAGAACACCCCATTCACAAGCACCCCACCACCACACTCCTACCACACGCTCCCCCACACCCCCATCCAACCACACTCTCACACTCACTCCCACAAACCACAACTCCCCCACAACCACCCCACCCTACCTCACTCCAGGTCAGACGCAAATGGTCACCGTCATAACCACACACATTCACAAGCACCCACACCCCAACAACAACACCCCTACCGAACACCCTTACCACGCTCCCCCTCCCGCCCACATCCAACCCCACTCTCCCAGACCCCCCCCCAGAGCCGGCACCCCCCGCCCCCCCCCCCCCCCCCCCCACCCCTACCCCTCCCTCCAGGTCAGAGTCAATGGGTCGACCGCAGAACCCACACATCCACAAGCACCCACAAACATACACCCAACCACGCTCCCACACCCACATCCAACCACACTCTCACACTCACACATACACACCCCCCCCACACCACCCGCTACACTCACTCAGTCAGAGGCAATTTCCACCCTTCAGAACTCCCCCACCACAAAGCACCCATCAAACATACACCCACCCACGCTCCCACACGCACCCCCATCCACACCCCAATCTCACCAACCCACCTCACGCCAACCCCACCCCCACCCCACCCCTCCCCTACCCTCACTCCAGGTCAGAGCAATGGCCATCTTAAATCCATCAGAACACAACACGCATCCCCCCCCCACACACACCACACACACACACAACCCCACCCCAACCCATCCCTACCCTCCCTCCAGGTCAGAGCAATGGCCATTTTAGGATCCATCAGCCGAGCCTTCCCCCGCCCCCAGTCCTTGGCACCCTCGGCTTCACATCCTGTTGCTCATGCAGATGATATTGTCGTGTCTGAGAAGATCAAGATGAGACAGGCCAAGAAGGTCGAGACTGAAAGTCAGACTCAGCAGGTATGTCAATATGTATGTGTGTGTGTGTGGGAAGGTATGTCCATATTTATGTGTGTGTGTATGTGTGTATTTGTGTATGTATGTATGTGTGTATGTGTGCGTGTTTGGGCAGGTATGTCCATATTTATGTGTGTGTGTATTTGTGTATATATGTGTGTATGTATGTGTGTATGTGTGTGTGTCTGGGCAGGTATGTCCATATTTATGTGTGTGTATTTGTGTATATATGTGTGTATGTGTGCGTGTGTGGGCAGGTATGTCCATATTTATGTGTGTGTATTTGTGTATATATGTGTGTATGTGTGCGTGTGTGGGCAGGTATGTCCATATTTATGTGTGTGTGTATTTGTGTATGTATGTGTGTGTGTATGTGTGCGTGTGTGGGCAGGTATGTCCATATTTATGTGTGTGTATTTGTGTATATATGTGTTTATGTGTGCGTGTGTGGGCAGTATGTCCATATTTATGTGGTGTGTATTTGTGTATATATGTGTGTATGTGTGCGTGTGTGGGCAGGTATGTCCATATTTATGTGTGTGTGTGTGTATTTGTGTATATATGTGTGTATGTATGTGTGTATGTGTGCGTGTGTGGGCAGGTATGTCCATATTTATGTGTGTGTGTGTGTGTATTTGTGTATGTATGTGTGTATGTATGTGTGTATGTGTGCGTGTGTGGGCAGGTATGTCCATATTTATGTGCGTGTATTTGTGTATGTATGTATGTGTGTATGTGTGCGTGTGTGGGCAGGTATGTCCATATTTATGTGTGTGTGTATTTGCGTATGTATGTATGTGTGTATGTGTGTGTGTGTGGGCAGGTATGTCCATATTTATGTGTGTGTATTTGTGTATATATGTGTGTATGTGTGTGTGTGTGGGCAGGTATGTCCATATTTATGTGTGTGTGTATTTGTGTATGTATGTATGTATGTGTGTATGTGTGCGTGTGTGGGCAGGTATGTCCATATTTATGTGTGTGTGTATTTGCGTATGTATGTATGTGTGTATGTGTGCGTGTGTGGGCAGGTATGTCCATAGTTATGTGTGTACGGGCTACCGTACTTCCCCGGTCCCCAGTCCTTGGCTTCACAGCCTGTTGCTCATGTGGTTGATGTTGTCATGTCTGAGAAGATAAAGAAGAGAGAGCCCAAGAAGTTTGAGACCGAAAGTCAGACTCAGCAGGTATGTCCATATTGATGTGTGTATGTATGAGTGTGTGACCAGGTATGTCTATATTGATGTGTGTATGTATGAGCATGTATGAGTGTGTATATGTATGGATGCATGTATGAGCATGTATGATATATGTCCATATTTATGTGTATGTATGGGTGTGTGACCAGGCATGAGGGTCAACACACACACACACACACATCCCCCTCCTCACCCATCACACACGCAATTCCCCCTCCCCCCCCCCCCCCCCCCCCACACACACACACACACACACCATGCAAAAAACTAACGCCTGGAGGGGCGTGGTGTAAAGAGAATCCTCCCGTACACCGCAGCTGGGGAAAGTCATGTATGTGCATGTATGTGTGCGTGTGTAAGCAGGTATTTTTTTTTTTTTTTTTTTAGTTGTGAAAGGACTTTCACCCCAGGAGGTGGGTCTCCCGACACAAACCAGCGACACGGAGGATTCAGTTCGAATGGTGGTGCCACTCCTACAATATGCAAAGTAGGCGCACTTAGGGTTGGTGAGAGATACCAACCCACGACCAAACGAACATTCACCACTACCCCTGGTATGTCCATATTTATGTGTGTATGTGTGAGTGTGTGTGCAGGTATGCCCTTATGTATTTGTGTATTGTATGTATGTGTATGTATGTGTGTGTGTGTGAGCAGGTATGTCCATATGTATGTGTGCGTGTGTAATCAGGTATGTCCATATGTATGTGTGTATGTATGCGTGTGTGGGCAGGTATGTCCATATGTATGTGTGTATGTATGCATGTGTGTGCAGGTATGTCCATATGTATGTGTGTGTATGCGTGTGTTTGATATCATACTCACCTTTGGTCAACATCATATGATATGCCGCTCCCTATTCATATTGCGCAGGTGGTAGAAGAGCATCAACCTCAACAGGAGGCGATGGAGGTGCAGGAGCTGCAGCAGCATCATAGCGTGCTGAGCTGCCTGCACCTGACACTCCTCCCGCTGCTGACCCCCTCTGAGACGTCCCCGCCCGCCCGCCTGCATCAAGCGTCAGCTGGTGGGGCGGACTGGTCATGCCTTCTCGCTGATCTGCATCCAGACAGCCCGTTGCTGATGGAGCGAGTGGAGCTCCTCAACTCCTTCCGGTGGGTAGCTATAGGGTGCTCATTTTTTTTTTAAGTTGTGAAAGGAGGTAGGTCTCCCGACACAAACAAGTGACACCAAGGATTCAGTTCGAATGGCGTTGCCACTCCTACAAAAGAGTAGGCGCACTTAGAGACGGTGGGAGATACTGACCCTCGACCAAACAAACATCATGCCTCTCTAGATAAGTTAAATGAGACCGCCACCATCATCCACTCTCAGTCTCTCCCTATGGGAAGTTCTCCCTGGTAATTGGTAATGGCGTGTAGTGGAGCTCCTCAACTCCTTCCGGTGGGTAGCTATAGGGTGCTCATGCCTCTCTAGATAAACCATCACAAACACATACACACACATACACACACATACACAGTCCACCCACGTTGAGGAGGGGCTGGAATTGGGGCTCAATGGAGTCCCTCTGTTGTTGCAGCAAACTGGACCCCTTCAACCTCATGCCTCTGTAGATGCATTTTTGGTCGAGGGTCGGTATCTCCCACCTCCCCCAAGTGCGCTTACTCTTTTGTAGGAGTGGCAACGCCATTCGAACTGAATCCTCGGTGCCGCTGGTTTGTGTAGGGAGACCCCCTCCTGGGCAGAAATACCTTCCACAACTAAACAAGTCCTGTGCAGCGCCGCAAGCGACGCGGAAAAAAGGCGGAGTGTGTTGGCAACGGAACGAAAGGTGGCAACGATGGAGCTGACCGAAGCGACTTAGTTGCGCGAGCGTTGGCTGACGTGTCAGGCTTCAATTTTTTGGTCGGACAAACGGATAAATGGGTAAACATGAGGGCTCCCGCCCCCTTGAAGAGGGGGCTTTGCCAAAAACAAACGTGACCGCCACCATCGTCCACCCTCAGTCTCTCCCCATGGGAGGTTTCCTCTGTAAATTGGTCATGGTTTGCAGCCCTCCCTTACGCATCTCTCTCTGCAACATGTGTACCTGGCATCCACTTTTGTTTTGTGAATGCCAGGCACACACGTGTAGCAAGTGAAGCTGCTCACCTCCACCTTAATCACCTCAACCACCTCCACCTCCACCTCCACCTCCACCACCACCACCACCACCACCACCACCACCTCCACCTCCACCTCCATAACCTCAACCTCCACCACCACCTTCACCTCATCCTCCATTTCCACCCTCTCCACCACCACCTCCACCACCACCACCTCCACCTCCACCTCCATTTCCACCACCTACACCACCACCTCCACCCCCACCTCCATTTCCACCTACACCACCTACACCTACACCACCACCTACTCCTACACTTACACATCCAACTTTACCTCCACATCTACCTCCACGTCCACCTTCACCTTCACCTCCTTCTCCACCCAGACCCACACCCACACCCCTATGTCCCCAGGTTGCATGCCTTGTGTGCTGCCATGCATTCCCCCCCATCCATCCCCCCCACCCCCCACCCCCGCACACACACCCGCACACACACACACCCCATTCACCTTTTAAGTGTAGCTGCTCAACTCTTTCTGGTGGGTAGCCCATTTCCCATGGGCTACCCACCCTTCCCCACACCACCCTTCCCCATCCCATCTTCCACCCCCATACCCCCACCTCCACCCCACCCTTCGCCACCCAATCTTCCCCCCATACCCCCACCTCCACCCCACCCCATGTGCATGCATCCCCTGATCAGGTGTCTGGTCCAGAACAGCAAGAGGGAACAGCTGCGGGCTATGGTGAACACACTGTTGGACCAGCTACTGCTCTCCTCCCCCTCGTCCGGCCCGCTCCACTCGGTGCAACCCCTACCTCCTCCATCGCAAGTGGCTGAGGTTGCGGGAGGGGCTCTTCCCCTTCAGGCCCCCACCCACACAGCCCGCTCTACCTCGCCCTCCCTCCCTCTTCTCCATCCTGCGTCCCAAAGCCACCCTGCCCGTGCGCTTGAGCCTTCACCGGCTGGTTGTCCACCCCAGGCGACGATGGTGTACAGGTAGGGAAAGGCAAATTATATTAGTGTTTGAAAAACGATTTATTGTTGTGTCAAAATAATGTTAGTTTTTCGAATAAATTCAAAATTCTGGTCAGACGGCTCGTCTGTCTAATATTAGTTAACATTCACTAATATGATTAATTCACTAATATTAACTAACTCAGCCTTTCCTTGTATACAGGTATTCCGCTGATCAGACCCCGACCGCCTCTGCCCTCGCCAGTACCCAGTGCCTCCTTGTGGTTCTTGAAGCTGCCAATGGAAGTCCAAGTGGAGCCAAGGTTATGAATGCCCTCGCACCTTCTATTCTGAAGGCTCTATCATTGATCATATCAGACATCCGGACTGGTAGGTATTTCGGCATCGCTTCATTGAAAAGAAAAACAGAGATAATGCCTTGAGGGGCGTGGTGTTAAGGGGACCTTGACGTACGCTGCAGCTGGGGAAAGTCACCTTGGCAAACGTAGTAATTGTCACCCTCCAGGCGGTACGGACTCCTTCATGCGATATTTGGCAAGAATGCTTGTACAGGAGGCAGTAGAAGTAATAAGGCTTCATAGAAGTAATGAGAATGCCTGGTGGGGGGTGGTATGAAGGGAACCCCGTCTTAGTGCGGTAGGGAACTGGCTGCTACTTTACCTGGACAAAGCTACCATGGCGGTTGACAGCGACTGCGAACACTTCAGCGCGGATTCAAACCCAGCACCTGCGTCGTGCTCTGTCATTGAACCATTCGACGAAAGGGGGATCATCAATATCCGTACATCGTACAACATTGTATGATATGTTGTACGATAAACTTTGGGACCAGTACGATGTTGACATCCCTAGTCACCACTGTTTTCTTTTCAATCCACCCATCCATCCATCTATCCATCCCTCCATCCCTCCATCCATGCAGGTGGTCTCATTAATGTTGGTTCAGGAGCAGCAGCAAGCAGCTTGGGACTGGGGGCACCGTTTGTGTCACCAAGCACATCAGCACTCTTGTGTACCGCCCTCCGTTGTGCAGAGTCGATTGTAGGGCGTGAGGTGACCTTCACCCCGAACCCGCTGCATCTGTCTTGCTTGCTTCAAAGTTTGGCAATGCTGTTCAGCAGCTATGCGGTCAGCAGGGAGCCATGGGTCAACAACAGCACAGGTGTGTGTGTGTGGGGGGGGGGGGGAGGGAGGGGGGTGGTGGGGGGGTGGGGGTCAACAACAGCACAGGTGTGTGTGTGTGTGTGGGGGTGGGGGGGGGGGGGGGGGTCAACAACAGCACAGGTGTGTGTGTGGTGGGGGGGGGGGGGGGGGGGGGGGGGGGGGGGGGGGGGGGGGGGGGGGGGGTCAACAACAGCACAGGTGTGTGTGTGTGTGTGTGGGGGGGGGGGGGGGGGGGGGGGGGGTGGGGGGGGGGGGGGGGGGTCAAACACAGCACAGGTGTTGTGTGTGTGTGTGGCGGGTGCGGGGGGTGGGGGGTGGGTCACAACAGCACGGTGTGTGTGTGTGTGTGTGGGGGGGGGGGGGGTGGGGTCAACAACGCACAGGTGTGTGTGTGTGTGTGTGTGGTGTGAGGGGGGGGGTGGGGGGGGGGGGGGGGGGGGGTCAACAACACAACAGGGGGGGGGGGGGGGGGTGGGGGTGGGTCAACCCCGCACAGGTGGTGTGGGTGGTGTTGTGTGGGGGGGGGGGGGGGGGGGGGTGGGGGTCAACAAACAGCACTTGGTTGTTTGTGTTTGTGTCGGTGTCGTGGGTGCGGGGGGGGGGGGGGGGGGGGGGGGGGGGGGGGTGGGGGGGTGGTGGGGTTGGGGGGGGGGGGGGGGTGTCCAACACCAGCACAGGTGCGTGTGTTTGTGGTGCGGGGGGGGGGGGGGGGGGGGGTCAAAACAACAGCACAGGGTTGTGTGTTTTGTGTGGGTGGGTTGGGGGTGGGGGTCAAGCGAACAGCCAGGGTG
>JACBWV010000492.1:0-38349 GCA_013435795.1 Chlamydomonas sp. ICE-L | reverse complement strand
CCACCGCGATTGTGTATGAGCTCTGTGCTTTAAAACAAAAAGAAAAATCCCCACAAAGCCAAAACCCTCATTACATCATGGGGGTGTCAGACCACCCACCCAACTCCCACACCACCGTTTTGGTGGCGTAGGTATTAAACCCCTTAGAGCAGGGACCCAGCTCTCAACCACTTACAAGTGCGGAGGTATAACTCACAATTAGAAGTCACAAGAGAAAAAGGGATAATAAATTTAACTGTGGCCACTAATCAGTCCCAGGGCTTCCGGTCTTGCTCTTCTACAGTAGCAAGATATCGGCTAAGGTTGCTCCAACAGACTTAGTGCCATTTTCCATGCAAAATATCTAATGTGAAGCCCAGATCCACATTCCATACTTAAGTCGGATCCCATGGCCATTGCCTAAAATCATCTGTAACTCGTTTGGAAGCAGGAGGCGAATATCCTTATAAAAAGGTCCTCAACCTATGCATGTCAATCCTCAGGTTTTGGAACCCACAACAGTTGGCAGTGTCCTCATTGAGCGGAGGGCTTGTGCTCTATCCACCACCCGCATTCTTTCGGCTCATTCTTTCTGTGTTCAGCCAATGGGAAACCCTTTCTAACGGTATAGAACGAATCTGATCTGCTTATAAGTGCGATTTAAAGGTGACGCAAGCGCATTCTCATCATTGCTGTTGGCTGCGAGACCATTTTTTTGTATCGTAGGCGTTTAACGCCAACCCTTCTCTCTCAGTGATGTCTCTAACTGCATTGGTGTCACTTGGGTACTTAAACCTCCATTACCATAAACTTCAGACATATACCTCCGACATCGACGTGCCTCCAAAATGTTATGTTTTTTAACTGATCCTAGCTGTGGAGAGCCCACCGCAAGTCATAAACCCGCCAGTGATTGGGTCAAAAGATTCCTCAAGACCATTCAATGAACCTCAGGTTTCTTATTATGGTCTTTCCAAAGCCGCACAGCTTGTTTAAGAAGCCACGCAAAACACAAGCGGGGGGTCTACCAGCTCTCCATGATAATTAGATGTATAGATTGGCAAACACCCAACCATTTGTTTAGTATACCGCTATGATGCCCTTTCTCACAAGCATGTTCATTTTAGATAGTTTGTGTTCAAATGAAGTAGCCCACACCTCACAGTCCAAATTCAGATGGTGTTCAAGCGAAAATCAGAACAGGTGGGTGAGAAATCAATATTTTATATCTCCGTAGTATGGCATCGCCTACGCCGAATTTGTGGTGTGCCTTTTGGCCTTAGTGAGCCTCCCAGACAAAGCAGCTTTTCACGTTGCTTAGGTCAAACCATCCACCAGAGGGATCTCAAGTAGATAAAAGATAACTTTGGTAGAAAGTTGTGCTCCATCATAGACACATTTGTCAGATCCATCGGAGGCCTCATCACAAAGAATTGTTTGTTGAAAACGACAATCTCATTTTTTATATTCACAGCCATCTTAGTACCTCGCAGAAATCTCTCAGGCAGTCAAGCATCGCTTGCATATCTGCCGGGGATTCTGCCATTATAAGGCTAGGGTCATCAGCATAAAGTAACAGTTGCAGAATCTTTCCCCTAAGCTCAGCCCCTACATTTGGGAGCTTGGATTGGAGGAACGATTCAATTCTATCAATGAACAGACCGAATTCAATTCAATTCAATGAACAGACCGAATTCAATTCAATGAACAGACCGAATTCAATTCAATGAACCGAATGAACAGACCGAATTCAATTCAATCCAATTCAATTCAATGAACAGAACAACAATTTTCAATCCAATTCAATTCAATGAACAGAACAACAACAATTCAATTCAATTCAATGAACAGACCGAATTCAATTCAATGAACAGACCGAATTCAATTCAATTCAATTCATGATATATTGGTTAACCAATTGGGTTGGGACAAATGGGGCAGCAAAGCGGATCATGCTGGGTGTCTCATAGAGAATCCATATTGCTGGTGGCTGGAGGGGGGGGACAAGGGGGAGAAAAAGGGAGTTGGCCTCATCAGTCAAAAAAGGGGGAGGGGTGATGGCAGAGAGAGGTAAGAAAGGGGATAGGGAGGGACGTCGGGTGGCTAGTGGGCTGGAGGAAGAGGGAGGGACAGCAGAGGGGAGGGAGGTGAATAGGAAGGGGACAGGGATGGACAGGAGGAGTCTGGTTTGCCCTTGATTTGGCGGCAGCACCAGCAGCAGCTGCTGCATCAGAGATGGGACGCAGGTTGTGAGCGATGGGTCTGCGAGGGGAAGGGGGCGGCGGAGAGAGAGCAGTATCCATTTGCTCCAAGAAGTTCAGTGAGTTTTTTCTTTTTTACAAAAGGGGGAACCAGGAAAAGGCGCAACTGATAAAAACTAGCCCTTTGTGACTCAAGGAGAAAAGAACCGAAGAAAAAGATAAGAACGACTAAGGGACAGCTAAGGGACGGACACCAAAAGGACGACTGAGGGACAAAGGAGGACCTAGCGGGACCTACATGGGTGACCTAGCGGCATGTAAATAGGCTACTGAGAGTCTGTGCTGGTCTGCTAATGGAGAGATGCCCCGATGCACTGGCCTGTTACAGGAGTGATGCCCTGCAGTGTTTTAATCTTAGATCAGCAAGACCTTCGGGTGCATGCCTTTCCTTCTTTTTCTGTGTTGCTCTTGGAGGTTACAGTGGGTGTTTATTGGTTGGGGAGAAACAGTGTTGCTTGGAGGTGGGGGTGGTGCTCGGAAGGCCCTTTGTCCTTTGTCCTCCTAGTAATTAGTTTGTGTCCCTCGGTCTTTTGTCCCCTAGTCTTTTCGTCTTTTGTCTTCGGATCTTTTGTCTTAGCGGACTTTTGGTCCATGTCCTCTAATCTTCTTCTTTGGTTTTTCTTTCTCGGTCACATAGGGCTAGGTTTTATCAGATGTTCCCTTTCCTGGTTCCTCCCTATGTAAAAAAAAAAAAAAAATGGCACCCTGGGCTGCAATGCGCTCCTTGCTCATGTACGAGGACGCTTCCAACGGGTCAACCAAGACGACCTCCCCTCCATAGTCTGCTCCAGCCCTGACTGCTTGCAGCTGCACACTGCTGACACCATGTCTCACGCTTTCTTGGATTGCCCTGGCTCTGCCCCTGTCATTGACTGGCTCCTTTCCACTTGGGAGACCGTCACCAGTGGACAGCGCCTTCCTCGTTGCCCCTTCTTCCTCCTTGGTGACGACATCACCCTTTGGCCCGGGACACCCCCTCCTCCCTCTAGATCAGCAAGACCTTCGGGTGCATGCCTTTCCTTCTTTTTCTGTGTTGCTCTTGGAGGTTACAGTGGTGTTTTATTGGTTGGGGAGGAACAGTGTTGCTTGGAGGTTGGGGTGGTGCTCGGAAGGCCCTTTGTCCTTTGTCCTCCTAATAATTAGTTTGTGTCCCTCGCTCTTTTTTCCCTTAGTCTTTTCGTCTTTTGTCTTGGATCTTTTGTCTTAGCGGACTTTTGGTCCATGTCTTCTAGTCTTCTTCTTTGGTTTTTCTCCCTTGGTCACATTTGCTAGCTGCTTTAGTGCGCCTTTAAGGTTTTTCCTTGCTGGTCAGTAGATCTTGTGGGGGTTCTACCCTTTCACCGTCCAGGACGTTTTCTAAGGAGTTTGATTTGCTTCTTTCGATTTTTTTTTAGTTACCTTGTTAGTGTTTGCTTTGGCCCTGTCCTGTTTTTTGTTGCATGCCGCGCTCTGGTCGTCTTTGCAGAGCTTGCTGATCTGCATGGGTGACCTAGCGACATGTTACTAGGCTGCTGAGAGTATGTGCTGGTTTGCTAAAGGAGTGATGCCCTGAAGCACTGGCCTGTTACAGGAGTGATGCCCTGCAGTGTTTTAATCTTAGATCAGCAAGACCTTCGGGTGCATGCCTTTCCTTCTTTTTCTGTGTTGCTCTTGGAGGTTACAGTGGTGTTTTATTGGTTCGGGAGAAACAGTGTTGCTTGGAGGTGGGGGTGGTGCTCGGAAGGCCCTTTGTCCTTTGTCCTCCTAGTAATTAGTTTGTGTCCCTCGGTCTTTTGTCCCCTAGTCTTTTCGTCTTTTGTCTTCGGATCTTTTGTCTTAGCGGACTTTTGGTCCATGTCCTCTAATCTTCTTCTTTGGTTTTTCTTTCTCGGTCACATAGGGCTAGGTTTTATCAGATGTTCCCTTTCCTGGTTCCTCCCTATATAAAAAAAAAAAAAAAAAAATAGGGCTAGGTTTTATCAGATGTTCCCTTTCCTGGTTCCTCCCTATGTAAAAAAAAAAAAAAAAAAAAAAAAAACTACGGTTGTGGTCCATATGACGTATTACCACCTTGGGCGCTATATGGCAGGTCCGTTCGACTGGACCATTCTGAGCCCCTTCACCACAAGGTGCGCCTTTTCCTGGTTCCCCCCTTTGTAAAAAAAATAAAAAAGGCAACCTGCCTTGCCCTTGGTTACCTTAACCATTTTTGTTTTTTTTAGTTGTGAAAGGATTTTCATCCCAGGAGGTGCGTCGCCCAACACAAACCAGCAACACGGAGGATTCAGTTCGAATGGTGGTGCCGCTCCTACAATATGCAAAGTAGGCGCACCTAGGGCTTGAGATATGGTGGGAGATACCAACCCTTATTGTAGGAGTGGCACCACCATTCAAACTGAATCCTCTGTGTCGCTGGTTTGTGTCGGGAGACCCACCTCCTAGGGTGAAAATCCTTTCACAACTAAAAAAAAAAAAAAAAAAAAAAAAACCACAACCAGACGAACATTCACCACTACCCCTGTTGACCACATCAGACAAGCCCCCTGCCAGGGTCGTTAGAGGTGGAATCAAGGAGACATAACTAGATAGTTTTCCTTTTAGTCCTCCTTAGTTTGCATCTCCTCTTTCAGTCTTCTGATACGGTGACTGTTAGAGGTTGCAATGTTTTGGCCCCCCCCCTTCATAGGTCTTTTTTCTAAGTAGGCCTAGCCCCTTCTCTTAGGCTTCCTGTTTTGGGCTTCTTCCTTGCCTCTCTGGTTTGTTTGTCTTCTGGACCTGTCCTCCTTTGACCCTTAAGTCGCCCAGGTGGTGTCCGTCCCTTAGCTGTCCCTTGGCTGTTCTTGTCTTTTTCTTTGGTCTTTTCTCCTTGGTCACAAAGGGCTAGGTTTTATCAGTTGCGCCTTTTGCTGGTTCCCTCCTTTGTAAAAAAAAAAGAAAAGAGAACCACTACGGGTGCAGAAATCCGACAGTACTTCCCTACAAGGTCTGCTAAGGGCCAGGACGCCAAAATACTGAGGAATCGAACCTCTAGACCCTGACCCAGACCCAGCCCAAGCCCAAGCCCTAGCTCTTGCCCCTGTTTTAGACCCTGTCCCAGATCCAGCCCAAGCCCCAGATCTGGACCCTGACCTAGACCCTAACCCGGTTCCAGACCAAGCCCCAGATATAGACCCTGATCTAGCCGTTCTTGTTTTTTCTTTGGTCTTTTCTCCTTGGTCACAAAGGGCTAGGTTTTATCAGTTGCGCCCTTTTCCTGGTTCCCCCCTTTGTAAAAAAAAAAAAAAAAGACCCTGACCCAGATCAGGATCAGGTCCCAGATTTGGACACAGCTCACGACCACGTTCCAGATCTAGGTCTAGATCTGGACCAAGATCAAGGTCCAAGCCTGAGCTAAGATCTAGATCAAGATTTAGATCTTGATACTGTTTTCTGTCAACGTTCTTGTTGTTTACCTGACCAGACCAGTCTTTTAGGGTTTCGCTTTACCTTAAGTTGTCTTTCCTCTTTTCTGGTTGCGTCCCCGCTTTTGGCTTGTTCAAACAGTTTCTCCCTTAGTTTGCTTCCCCTTGTTCAGTTTCCACCCTTTGTTTCCCCCTTAGTTTCCTCCTTCGTAATCCCCCCCCCCCCCCCCCCCCCCCCCCCCCCCCTTTTACTTTTAGTCCTCCTTAGTTTGCATCTCCTCCTTCAGTCTTCTGATCCGGTGACTGATAGAAGTTGCAATGTGTTTTTGCCTCCCCCCCCCCCCCCCCCCCCCCCCCCCCCGTCTTAGGTCTTTTTCTTAATAGTCCTAGCTTCTTCTCTTGGGCTTTCTGTTTTTGGGCTTCCTCCTTGCCTTTCTGGTTTGTTTGTCTTCTGTTCCTGTCGCTTTTGTCCATTCAGTCGCCCTTGTGGTGTCAGTCCCTTAGCTGTCCCTTAGCCGTTCTTGTCTTTTTCTTTGGTGTTTTCTCCTTGGTCACTAAGGGCTAGGTTTTATCCCTAAGAAGGCGGGGGATGGCCCGTAAGCTTTTTTTTCTTTTTACGTAGAGAGGAACCAGGAAAGGGAATGTCTGGTAAAACTAGCCCTATGTGACCAAGGAAGAAAACCAAAGTAGAAGACTAAAGGACATGGATTAAAAGTCCGTTGAGACAAATGATCAGACGACAGAAGCCTAAAAGACTAGGGGATAAAAGAACAAGGGATACAATGTTAGAATACCAGTTAGCACTTGCCTTGTGATATTTGATGTCGGACTAGACTTCATGTGATGCTAATAAGGTAAAGGCAAAACGCTGCCCCCAGGGGGATACGAACCCTTGTCGAATCTCCGAATAGCTCATGGCGCTACACCACTGAGCCAGTAGTAATATGCTGTGCCGTATGTTGTGAGTACGAGTTACTAGTCGGTGGCCAACCGGTTGTTACCGCCCTATGCCCAGTCTGGAGGGCGGTATGGTCCAGACCCCGTGGGGTAGAGCTCGCGCCACAAGGGAGAAATTCGATCCTCACTGCCGGAAGACAGTGGTGTTCGGAGTCCGTTCCCTCGGGGGCGGTGGTGTTTCCACTGCCAGGATAAGTGGCCATTGTAATCTTCTTTCTTTTTTTCCTACCCTACCAAATATACGCAATCTAAAACGTCTACAGTTTGGCCTGGGAAGTCGTTTAAAAAAGAGACCGATTTGCTTTAAACTAGTAAGCTGAACTCGCTTAAGATGTCCGTAAACGCCGTTTATAGCGCGTTGTAGCGGTTTAGCGGTTTAAGATCGCTAAACCTATGCTCGGTTAAAGGTAGCTTAGAGTGATCGTTTATAGGAGTTTAGTGGTACGATCGTTTAATATCCTTAATCCCGGACTAGTTTAAGCTTTTTAAGCGAGATCGTTTACAAGCGTTTAGAGGTTAAGGCTCGGTTAATATCCCTAATCCCGGACTAGTTTAAGATTTTAAAGCGAGATCGTTTACAAGCGTTTAGCGGTTAAGGCTCGGTTAATATCCCTAATCCTATACTAGTTTATGATTTTAAAGCGTGATCGTTTATCGAGGTTTACTGGTTTAGGCTCGGTTAATGTCCCTAATCTTGGACTAGTTAAAGATTTATAATCGTGCTGGTTTAACGGGGTTTAGTGGATTAAGGCTAGTGGAACCCTGGTCGGTTAACTGTGTAGTTAGAGCTCGATTAAGTAACCGATGTTGTTTAACCCCCTCGTTTAGTGGGTAATAAATACACCTGGGGGGGTGGGGGACATGGCTCACGGTTTATTCACATTCATGTTACATATATTTTGTAATAGCACTTGGAATCATGTTACATTGTAATAGCAGTTGTTCCGCCGTGTGAGCTAATGATGAAGCATCTAGATGTTTGTGACACATGCACACTAGCATCTCTTACCCCGCACACAACAATGATATGCTCCCTCACCCTACAAGCTTTTTAGCACCCTACACCCGGACCACGAGTAGTAAAACATATGTACTCCTTGAACTCCAGTATCTAGTCTCCGTGGGTATCGCACGGTAGGACTTGGAATTGGAAGCCAATAATCATCCCAAAGTTGGGTCATAACCTTGTGACAATTTAAATGATTGGAAAGGAATACAACACCATGCAAGAGGAACGCAAAACCAAATAGAAGTCTAACGCGTCTCTTCGTCATAAGCGTAACCTATTGTCATACTAGTGTAGACATCACAAATATGTCACTCCCTAAATCTGCTCCTAGATTGCTTAGGCCTTGTAAGGCTGGGCCTCAATCATCTTCCTCCACTCGTCCATAGTCAAACTGTGATCTGGTGGGAGGAGGATGCCTGCCCATGGCCACCGAACATACTTGCCCTACATTAGTGGATGTTTTTTGGATTAGAGGAATGAATCTGAAGGCAAGCAGCAACACAGCAGCACGGGAAGCACGCAGGCACGCAGCAAGGCAAGGAGGCACGCAAGAAGGCAAGCACACAAGCAGCAAGGTAAGGCAAGTAGGCATGCAGCAAGGCAGGCACGCACCAAGGCAAACACGCACGCACCAAGATAACGGCAAGCAGGCACGCAAGCAGCAAGGCAAGCACATACCAAGGTAACAGCAAGCAGGAAAGGGCAAGCACGCAAGCATGAAAGGGCAAGCACGCAGGCAAGCAGGCACGCAATAGCAGGCAAGCAAGGCGAGCAGCGACACGCACGCAACGACAAGCAGGCAGCAAGGCAACGGCAAGCAGGCACGCAGCTAGGAAAGCAGACAGGCAGCAAGGCAAGCACGCAGAAAGGCAGGGCAAACACCCAGCATGATCCGCTTTGCTGCCCCATTTGTCTCAACCCCTTTGGGACCGAGCCCCCTTGTTGGGGGAAAAAAAAAAAAAAATTGGACACCTTGTGCGCACTCCTTCCACTTCACATGCATCACGACTTGGTTCACTATAGGACACTCCTCGTGTCCCAGCTGCAGGGGCGACTGCAGCCCAGCCCCCCTTCGATTTGGCATCCAACCTATTATTGATAGTGACAGCGATGACAACGAAGAAATGTCTGAACCCTTTTATATCCCTCTCATCCCCTCCCCTTCTTCTCTTCCTCCCCCTCCATCCCCACGCGAGGACTTGGCCCCCCTGCTCCTCCCTACTCCTCCCTCTCCTTCATCTATCCCCTCGCTTTCTTCTTCCAGCCTGAGCATCCACTCGGCCCTTGGAGCATACACCCCCCCAGATCCCACCTCCCCCGTCCCTGCTCCTTCTCCCCTTCTCTTAACTCCTCCTGCCACCCCCCCTTCCACTTCACGTGCTGACAACGCACATTGGTGGCGCTCAGCCCCTCCCCCTCTACAGGCAACCTCCCCCGCTCAAGCTTCCCCCCCTCACCGTGCGACCTCCTCTCTTCAGGCCGTTCACCCCTTACAGGCCGTCCCTCTTCAACAGGCTGTCCACTCTCGCAAGAGAACTCGGACAGTCCCAGAAGACCAACAGCCCTGGTGGGCAGTCTCTCTTCCCAGCACCTCTCTCTCTGAAATGTCCCCTAGGTCAACCCGCAAATCTGCACGCTTAAATATCAGCGGCAACACAAGCCGGGATCACACCAGGGGAGAACACGAATGAATGCACAGCATGCCCCTCCTAGGAGTACCTTTGTCTGCACCAACGCGCAAGGACTTACACCCCTTAAACTCTTTGAGCACATTTCTTGGCTTCGAGAAACGCGAGTGGATATGGCAGTGCTCACTGAAGTTAGGTCAACCTCATCACCCGAGGACCTTCTTCAACACCTCCCAGGCGCGGGGGCAATCTGGCCAGGCGCAAGATTTTTCTTTTGCCCTGGTACAGGGCACACTGAAGGCATCATCCTGATATTAAGCCCTCACTGCCCCATCACAGATCCCGTCCTAAGACCTATCCTAGGTCCAACATGCCGCATTCTAGGCATCGATGCTTTCATTGGTGACTCCGTCATCACCATTTTGTGCGTCTATGCTCCGGCCCAAGCTGCTGACAGAGAAGACTTCTTTTTCAACTGCGTGCGTCCCAACCTTCCCACTGACGGACGCCTCCTTCTCGTTGTTGGTGATTTCAACTGCATTCTTGACCCCCTCGAAGCGGTCTACCCTCCTCACAGACTCAATATTGACCCCATGAGTCGCATGCAGGGGGCACCTCCCCTTGCAGACATCATGAATACCTACAGCCTACAAGACATCTGGAGGAACACGCACCCGACTGCCAAAGACTTCACACATTGGAGCATCCCAGCCTCATCAGGCGGTAGGCTTGACCGCTGGCTGGCTTCAGACTCCCTCCTAGCCCTCTTCACAGCCACTTCCTCCATTCTCCCTACCTCTGGCTTTATCTCTGACCACCGCCCTGTGTCTATAACCCTCTCCTTCCTAGGCCACGCTCCACCCAAGGGTCAAGGGCTGCAAGGGTTCCCACTCCTCCTCCTCAACATTCCAGAAGCTTGTGATGAGCTCAAGAACATCATCGCTTCACAATCCCTCCTCCTAAACCTCTTACCCGATTCAGACATCGTCACAAAATGGAACAACATGAAGGAAGTTATTCGCACCAGCAGTTGGGCCATTTACAAGAAGCATCGCCGTGCCCGCCAGCGTGCCGCCCGCTTAGCAGAGGACGACGCCCGGCAGGAATTCTCACAGGTGCATTTCTCCCCCGATGCAATTTCTTTCCTGGCACGCCTCAACATAGCCAAGGCTAAGGCATTAGCAGCAACACTCGCTTGGCAGCAACTCCTTGCTCCAATGCTTAAAGCTCTACCTATCCTTGAGCACACTTTTGGGGATTCATCATCCTTCTACTTCCACCACCTTTCCCGTTCCCCTCACCCCCCAGTCCACATCAAGCTTATCCAGCCTCCAGGGCCACCCCAGCATCACCCCCTTTCTGTGGCTGACCTCTCTTCAATGATAGGAGTCAACATAGGACTGGAGTATGCTCAGGACTTTTAAAGTGCTGATTCCTCCTTTGGACTGTATCGTCCAAACCCTCACATCAACCAGGCTAACCAGGATCTTCTGCTCACATCTCTCCCTCGTCCCCTCCCCCCTAGTTATGCAGCCCTTGCAGAAGGTGTCAATGGCGATGGCCTAATCACATCAGAGGAGATGGACCTTGCCATCCGCTCTGCTTCTCGAGGCTCCAGCCCAGGTTATGACGGACTGCCCTTTGAAGTCTACAATGCGTTCCATGAAGAACTGTCCCCGATCCTTCAACGGGTTTTCAACTCTGCCTTCCAAGATCAAGTTAACTCGGCCCCCCTAGCACCCCTCCTTCAGGGAACCATCTGCCTTCTCCACAAGACTGGTCAGCCCCAAGACTCCCTCGCAGGTTACCGTCCTATCACCCTTCTCAATTGCGACCTTAAGCTGATCCTTTTGATCATGGCTCACCGGCTGCAACGCCCACTGGAATATCTCATCGACGTCACTCAATCAGCTTTCCTCCGTGGCAGAGACATCAGTGACAACATCCGCTATCACCTAGGCTTGGCTGCGCGCTTGAAAGAGCTTGGCTTACCAGGCTGGTTGCTGCATTCTGACCTCACTAAAGCTTATGATTCTGTCAACAGGGGATGGCTCCTAAAGACAATGTCAGCCATGGGATTCAATAGTGCGGGCATCACGCGCTGGTGGAATATCCTCATGAATGGCAGCTCTACGCGAGTGCGTCTCAACGGTTTCTTCACTACCTCCTTCCCCAACACTTCCGGCTTCCCTCAGGGTGGGGCCTTGAGCTGTAATCAATGGGTCATCATCTTTGAGCCCTTCATCACCTACAATAACCAACTGAGATCTTGTGGAACTCTGCAATCCTTCCGTCTTCCCTCAGGAGAGTTGGCCCCAGCCACCCTCTCGTTTGCTGACGATGGCAAGCACTTTGTCCTCAACCCAGCCACAGATGGGCCTATCATCAAGGAGACATACGTCGTAGCCAATTCGGCTGGCTTACCCGCCCAGTCTATTCCCAAGACCCGTCTTCTGCTTATTGAACTTCCCCCAGACATACCCCTCCCTGCAGATCTGGACCCCGCCCTTGGCACCCATCACTTGACTGGTTACCACCTCCATCCCCCAGACACACCTCACAGATTGCTGGGCGTGCCGTTCGGTGCAAACACTGCCCTTTGCAAGGCTGCAGCCTACCAGCACATGCCCCATAGCATCTCACGTGCAGCAGCTCCATGGCTCTCACGCAATCTCAATGTTATTGGAAGGGCGCATGTTGCTATGCAATGCTTGGCTTCCAAGTTCATCTTCCAGGCTAACTTTGCATCACCACCAGCGCCTCTCCGCCAGCAGTTGCAATCTTCTCTCAATGCCTTTGTTGCAACCTCTAGCCTGCAGGAGGAGGAATCACCACGTCCAGGACACCTCTTCCCCCGCTTCGGGACAGCCGTCCTTCCTTTTCATCGAGGAGGGCTTGCTGTACCCCATCTTGCTTCCCACTCGGCTGCTATGCTGGCCAAGACCACATGGCTCCTCTTCAGTTACACAGGTCACCCCTGGCAGCAGCTCTACCGTCACGAGATTTCTCGGGCTGTGCGCCTTCCTCCAGGTCAGGCAAGTGGATACCATGCCCTGGTTACCGCCCCGTCTTCTGTGGACATCGCCTCAATCACCACCAACTTGGCCCGGGAAAGTGCAGAGGCTTTTCTCCTGCTGAACATTCGTAGAATTATCGCTCCGCCCATGCAGTGCCCCCAATCCATCCTACTGGAAACCACCTTCAACAACACCCCTCCTTTTCCGTCCATGCCCATCACCTCAAACCAAGTGCTCTCCTCCCAAGCACTCTCGTGGCACCGTCTCAAGGACATCCGCTCAGCTCATCAACAACGAGCTCACCTCCCTCCCGCTGCTGTCCAAGACCTTGACTTCATCCTCTCCTCTCTGCCAGACCCCTGGCGGGATGCTGTCCTCCTTCCTGAACTTCCACCTCCCAAATGGAAGCTCTTTCCCGCTGTGGCCCCTGCTGGTCCCCTTGCAGAGGGGCCAGATCCCCTCACTGGAGAGGACCGTCTTTGGGAGGTCTGGCCCTCTGGCCGGTTACACCCTCTCACCCTTCCTGCCCTTCCCCCCAAAGGACACCCCCAAGCTGCGCTCATCACCCTACGCAAGAAACCTCGAGAAGCATGGTTACGGGCAGACTTTGAGGAGCAGCTGATCCAGCAAGGCCTCCCCCCCCACCAGAGGCAAGAGCTCTTGGAACCATGGCTGGTTGGTCTTTGAGAGGACCTCCAACTGGATCCAACAACATGGGGTCTCCACCTCCATGATGATACTGAGGTGAACCTTCTTGAACTCTCTGTGCGCCAAGCACGGCAGGCCCTTCTTCACCAACATATCATGCAACAAAGCCCCAGTTCCCACCATTTTGTGCCAGGTTATACCGAGGAACGTGCTGCTTGGCCCAGGCTGTGGAGCATTCTACCCCCCTCCACCTTGGACACTCACCCTAGCACTAACCCTGACCTGCGAGGCCTCCGTGGTCTTGAATCCCGATGGATTGCCTCAGCAACAGAGAGAGCGCTCGTTGTCACCCCTATTCCAGTCCCCTCCCCTAAAGACCTCCCACAGAACGCTTGGGTGGACTTACAACGTGTCCGCCCCTCCCGTCCAGGCCCAGCAGAGAGAACTGCTCAAAGACAAGACGAACCTCAAGTCTCCCTCCCTCTACGTGCAGGCTTTTCGCAGGTGTGGGTACGCCTCGCTGACAAGACTCTCCACCGTCCTTATACCATCACTTGCCGGAGCTTGCTTCATGGCACCCTGGGCTGCAATGCGTTCCTTGCTCATGTACGAGGACGCTTCCAACGGGTCAACCAAGACGACCCCCCCTCCATAGTCTGCTTCATCCCTGACTGCTTGCAGCTGCACACTGCTGACACAATGTCTCACGCTTTCTTGGAATGCCCTGATTCTGCCCCTGTCATAGACTGGCTCCTTTCCACTTGGGAGACCCTCACCGGTGGGCAGCGCCTTCCTCGTTGCCCCTTCTTCCTTCTCGGTGACGACATCACCCTTTGGCCCGGGACACCCCCTCCTCCCTCTACCCTAAGGTTGTGGTCCTTCCTGCGTATAACCACCTTGGGCGCAATATGGCAGGTCCGTTTGTCCCGGGCTGACAGACTGGACCATTCTGAGCCCCTTCACCACAAGGCTATCTGCCTTGCCCTTGGCCACCTTCACCAAGCCATCGCCAGGGACTGGATGCGCACCCAGACGTATCTTCGACACCTTGATAATGGCGCCTTCTGTCAAGATTGGTGGCGTGGCCTAGATTGCTCTCTCACAGTGGCTTCCTTTGCAAGCTTATGGGCCACCCCCCCGATCTTTTGCACCATGATTGGGGTCACTCCCGGTGACCAGGAGCCTGATACCCGCACCATGGAAATGACAATCCCCATGGCCCCAGCGCTCCCTACAATCCCAGACCCAATCCCAGACCTAGCCCAAGCCCTAGTTCTAGACCCTGATCTAGACCCTGACCCAGATCCAGCCCATTACCCGGATCTAGACCTTGCTCTAGACCCTTACCCAGACCCAGCCCATTCCCGAGCTCTAGACCCTGTTCTAGACCCTGACCTAGGTCCAGCCCAAGCCCCAGCTCTAGGCCCCGATCCACCCTTAGTTGCCTCCTTAGTTTCCCCCTTAGTTGCCTCCTTAGTCCCCCCCCCCCCCCCCCCCCCCCTCTCCCCCTTTTTTCTCTTAGTTTCTCGCATAGTTTTCCTTTTAGTCCTCCTTAGTTTGCATCTCCTCTTTCAGTCTTCTGATCCGGTGACTGTTAGAGGTTGCAATGTTTTGCCCCCCCCCTTAAAAGGTCTTTTTTCTTAGTATTCCTAGCCCCTTCTCCTGGGCTTCCTGTTTTTGGCTTCTTCCTTGCCTCTCTGGTTTGTTTGTCTTCTGTTCCTGTCCTCTTTTGTCCCTTAAGTCGCCCAGGTGGTGTCCGTCCCTTAGCTGTCCCTTAGCTGTTCTTGTCTTTTTCTTTGGTCTTTTCTCCTTGGTCACAAAGGGCTAGGTTTTATCAGTTGCGCCTTTTGCTGGTTCCCCCCTTTGTAAAAAAAAAAAAAAAAAAAAAACTGTAGTCTCTGGTGGAGGGTTGATGAGGATGATGTCATCTATCCTACTTCTATAAGGTGTGTTATCCGTGTAAGTGTAGTATGTGTGTGGGCGTGGAGGGGGCTGAAGTTTAGTTAAGTATTGGCTGAGGTGTTGCGTGGGGGTGAGATCCTCAGGGTGGTTGGTTGTATTACTTCTATCTGTGAGGTAGAAAGCAGCATTCCAATCGCCTGCTAGTTTATATTGGTGTAGGGGATTGCTGGTAATAATGGTGTGAATATGGGAGTAAATTTTTGCTCTTTTGGTGGAGTCCGTTACATTGCAAGTAGATACCTAGAACATGAGTGGTATTGTTGATGGTCTGGTTTGTGAGGTGGCCAGCTATTTCTGTGGGGACCTCATCTTTTTGTGGGTGAGTGGTGATAGTTTTCCTAATGAGGGTGATGACCCCAGCTGAGTGGGTGATGGTGTTGTTGTCATTGGTAGCTTGCTGGATAGTTTTGCTATTGAGGTGGAAGTGGTAGTCAGCAGGGTACTTCAAATGGCCAAATTGGCCAGCGCTTTAGCGCACTTGAAAGCAAAAAAACTGCGCTTTGTAGTGCAAAAAGCGCAAAAATTGCTTGCAGCGCCCACAAGGGGTTGCAAAAAACTGCGCTTAAAGCGCAGAGGGGGTCAAAACGTCAGCGCTCAAAAGCGCAAAAGCGCGCGCTTTGAATTACCCTGGTAGTCAGGCATGTCTCTCATGATCATATGACTATGACTAATAGTGGACCCCGTGTGCGTTCCGCGTGCATTCCGCTCGTACACATTTAGCGATTTTTCAGCTTCCCCAAGTGCATTCGCATGATACCCTTTCTGTTAGAGATGAGTTTGGTTTCAGTTATAATGATAATGTCATTTGTGTTAGTCCTAATGTGATCGTTTTCCAGGAGGATCCTGTGCCTCGACAGTTGACAGTGGTGGTGTTAGTAGTGTGAAGTATAGTTGTTGCTGATGGACAGGTTGTAAGGTGGTATGTTCTGTCTTGGTTCATTCGGTGGGGGGGAGGGGTTTGGTAGGTCTGGGCAGTGCAGGTTTCTTGGTGGGTGAGCCTGCTCCAAAAATCCAACTCTGTCGCATCCTGCGGCCATCAGGAATGACAGGTCTGCTAGGAGTGGGTAGGGTTGTCTCTGAGTCAGTGAGGAGTTGTTTTGGTGAGTGAGTTTTTTTGTTTTTTTTGTTTGTGAGAAGTGGAGGCCTGGCGTCTGGAAGTGCATGGCTTTTTACGTTTAGGTGATTTGACATTATCAGTAGATACCAGATCTATAGAGTCTGCCCGTGCAAGTTCAGGTGCTACTACACCACATGCATGCGTACATTATGCAATCTCATAGCCAGGGTACAACAAAGCATGCGGCAGCGCGATTTTGCGCGCACGTTTTGAGATCCATTATGCGTTTTGCACAGTATTTTAAACCAGTGTTTTCAAAAATGTAGTACCCTCCTCATAGTTTTAGACCAGAGGTGAGGGGGGTTGGGGGGGGGCTAGGATTTCGACCCGGATCTGTAAGATAGGCTGGACCATTCTGAACCCCTTCACGACAAGGCTATCTGCTTGGCCCTTGGTCACCTTCACCAATCCATAGGCAGGGACTGGATGCGCACCCAGACGGATCTTCAACACCTTGATGATGGCGCCTTGTTGTGCTGAGATTTAGGATGTGGATAGATTACAAAGGACGTTGGCCAGTCTATAACATACGGCTATCTAGGTCAGGGTTTGCTCCAGTTCAAGTATAGCAGGTACAACTACCTAGCACTACTAGCTGGCCCACGCAGTCCGTGACCAGGCAGGTAGTCACCTGACCTGGTCACGTGACCTACGCACGTCCTGTGCGCCACCTTACACAATGGCTATATGCCATTGCATAACGTCCCCCCTAATACCAGGTACTCTTGAAGTAGTAGTTACTGGGATTTAATCAGGAGAAAAAATGAAAAATGTCGGAGAGACCCACTGGATAATGTTTTTAACTCCACTCCAAGTTGAAAACCACAAGGTGAAAAAACTGGGGGCTTAAGGGGAATCTTGCGTTTAGGGTTTCAGTACAGTTGTCCAAAAGGGCGAGCAATTTGTGAGAGGCCTGAGTATCATATAATCAAAAGTAAAAAAGGGATTCCCTCTGTCCGGGGGGATAATAGTTGATGCACATGAAATATTTGGTATCTAATGGGTAGGGTACAACCAGTAGTTTGTAAGCTTTCCCCAAGAACTAAAAATCATGTGCATTCATGATATATTGGTTAACCAATTGGGTTGGGACAAATGGGGCAGCAAAGCGGATCATGCTGGGTGTCTCATAGAGAATCCATATCGCTGGTGGCTGGAGGGGGGGGACAAGGGGGAGAAAAAGGGAGTTGGCCTCATCAGTCAAAAAAGGGGGAGGGGTGATGGCAGAGAGAGGTAAGAAAGGGGATAGGGAGGGACGTCGGGTGGCTAGTGGGCTGGAGGAAGAGGGAGGGACAGCAGAGGGAGGGAGGTGAATAGGAAGGGGACAGGGATGGACAGGAGGAGTCTGGTTTGCCCTTGAGTTGGCGGCAGCACCAGCAGCAGCTGCTGCATCAGAGATGGGACGCAGGTTGGGAGCGATGGGTCTGCGAGGGGAAGGGGCGGCGGAGAGAGAGCAGTATCCATTTGCTCCAAGAAGTTCAGTGAGTTTTTTCTTTTTTACAAAAGGGGGAACCAGGAAAAGGCGCAACTGATAAAAACTAGCCCTTTGTGACCAAGGAGAAAAGACCGAAGAAAAAGATAAGAACAACTAAGGGACAGCTAAGGGACGGACACCAAAAGGACGACTGAGGGACAAAGGAGGACCTAGCGGGACCTACATGGGTGACCTAGCGGCATGTAAATAGGCTACTGAGAGTCTGTGCTGGTCTGCTAATGGAGAGATGCCCCGATGCACTGGCCTGTTACAGGAGTGATGCCCTGCAGTGTTTTAATCTTAGATCAGCAAGACCTTCGGGTGCATGCCTTTCCTTCTTTTTCTGTGTTGCTCTTGGAGGTTACAATGGTGTTTTATTGGTTGGGGAGAAACAGTGTTGCTTGGAGGTGTGGGTGGTGCTCGGAAGGCCCTTTGTCCTTTGTCCTCCTAGTAATTAGTTTGTGTCCCTCGGTCTTTTGTCCCCTAGTCTTTTCGTCTTTTGTCTTCGGATCTTTTGTCTTAGCGGACTTTTGGTCCATGTCCTCTAATCTTCTTCTTTGGTTTTTCTTTCTCGGTCACATAGGGCTAGGTTTCATCAGATGTTCCCTTTCCTGGTTCCTCCCTATGTAAAAAAAAAAAAAAATGGCACCCTGGGCTGCAATGCGCTCCTTGCTCATGTACGAGGACGCTTCCAACGGGTCAACCAAGACGACCTCCCCTCCATAGTCTGCTCCAGCCCTGACTGCTTGCAGCTGCACACTGCTGACACCATGTCTCACGCTTTCTTGGATTGCCCTGGCTCTGCCCCTGTCATTGACTGGCTCCTTTCCACTTGGGAGACCGTCACCAGTGGACAGCGCCTTCCTCGTTGCCCCTTCTTCCTCCTTGGTGACGACATCACCCTTTGGCCCGGGACACCCCCTCCTCCCTCTAGATCAGCAAGACCTTCGGGTGCATGCCTTTCCTTCTTTTTCTGTGTTGCTCTTGGAGGTTACAGTGGTGTTTTATTGGTTGGGGAGGAACAGTGTTGCTTGGAAAAAAAAATAGGGCTAGGTTTTATCAGATGTTCCCTTTCCTGGTTCCTCCCTATGTAAAAAAAAAAAAAAAAAAAAAAAAAAACTACGGTTGTGGTCCATATGACGTATTACCACCTTGGGCGCTATATGGCAGGTCCGTTCGACTGGACCATTCTGAGCCCCTTCACCACAAGGTTTTTTCAGTTGCGCCTTTTCCTGGTTTCCCCCTTTGTAAAAAAAATAAAAAAGGCAACCTGCCTTGCCCTTGGTTACCTTAACCATTTTTGTTTTTTTAGTTGTGAAAGGATTTTCATCCCAGGAGGTGCGTCGCCCAACACAAACCAGCAACACGGAGGATTCAGTTCGAATGGTGGTGCCGCTCCTACAATATGCAAAGTAGGCGCACCTAGGGCTTGAGATATGGTGGGAGATACCAACCCTTATTGTAGGAGTGGCACCACCATTCAAACTGAATCCTCTGTGTCGCTGGTTTGTGTCGGGAGACCCACCTCCTAGGGTGAAAATCCTTTCACCACTAAAAAAAAAAAAAAAAAAAAAAAAAAAACCCACAACCAGACGAACATTCACCACTACCCCTGTTGACCACATCAGACAAGCTCCCTGCCAGGGTCGTTAGAGGTGGAATCAAGGAGACATAACTAGATAGTTTTCCTTTTAGTCCTCCTTAGTTTGCATCTCCTCTTTCAGTCTTCTGATACGGTGACTGTTAGAGGTTGCAATGTTTTGGCCCCCCCCTTCATAGGTCTTTTTTCTAAGTAGGCCTAGCCCCTTCTCTTAGGCTTCCTGTTTTGGGCTTCTTCCTTGCCTCTCTGGTTTGTTTGTCTTCTGTTCCTGTCCTCCTTTGACCCTTAAGTCGCCCAGGTGGTGTCCGTCCCTTAGCTGTCCCTTGGCTGTTCTTGTCTTTTTCTTTGGTCTTTTCTCCTTGGTCACAAAGGGCTAGGTTTTATCAGTTGCGCCTTTTGCTGGTTCCCTCCTTTGTAAAAAAAAAAGAAAAGAGAACCACTACGGGTGCAGAAATCCGACAGTACTTCCCTACAAGGTCTGCTAAGGGCCAGGACGCCAAAATACTGAGGAATCGAACCTCTAGACCCTGACCCAGACCCTGCCCAAGCCCAAGCCCTAGCTCTTGCCCCTGTTTTAGACCCTGTCCCAGATCCAGCCCAAGCCCCAGATCTGGACCCTGACCTAGACCCTAACCCGGTTCCAGACCAAGCCCCAGATATAGACCCTGATCTAGCCGTTCTTGTTTTTTTCTTTGGTCTTTTCTCCTTGGTCACAAAGGGCTAGGTTTTATCAGTTGCGCCTTTTCCTGGTTCCCCCCTTTGTAAAAAAAAAAAAAGACCCTGACCCAGATCAGGATCAGGTCCCAGATTTGGACACAGCTCACGACCACGTTCCAGATCTAGGTCTAGATCTGGACCAAGATCAAGGTCCAAGCCTGAGCTAAGATCTAGATCAAGATTTAGATCTTGATACTGTTTCTGTCAACGTTCTTGTTGTTTACCTGACCAGACCAGTCTTTTAGGGTTTCGCTTTACCTTAAGTTGTCTTTCCTCTTTTCTGGTTGCGTCCCCGCTTTTGGCTTGTTCAAACAGTTTCTCCCTTAGTTTGCTTCCCCTTGTTCAGTTTCCACCCTTTGTTTCCCCCTTAGTTTCCTCCTTCGTAACCCCCCCCCCCCCCCCCCCCCCCCCCCGTTTAACTTTTAGTCCTCCTTAGTTTGCATCTCCTCCTTCAGTCTTCTGATCCGGTGACTGATAGAAGTTGCAATGTGTTTTTGCCTCCCCCCCCCACCCACCCCACCCCCGTCTTAGGTCTTTTTCTTAATAGTCCTAGCTTCTTCTCTTGGGCTTTCTGTTTTTGGGCTTCCTCCTTGCCTTTCTGGTTTGTTTGTCTTCTGTTCCTGTCGCTTTTGTCCATTCAGTCGCCCTTGTGGTGTCAGTCCCTTAGCTGTCCCTTAGCCGTTCTTGTCTTTTTCTTTGGTGTTTTCTCCTTGGTCACTAAGGGCTAGGTTTTATCCCTAAGAAGGCGGGGGATGGCCCGTAAGCTTTTTTTTCTTTTTACGTACAGAGGAACCAGGAAAGGGAATGTCTGGTAAAACTAGCCCTATGTGACCAAGGAAGAAAACCAAAGAAGAAGACTAAAGGACATGGATTAAAAGTCCGTTGAGACAAATGATCAGACGACAGAAGCCTAAAAGACTAGGGGATAAAAGAACAAGGGACACAATGTTAGAATATCAGTTAGCACTTGCCTTGTGATATTTGATGTCGGACTAGACTTCATGTGATGCTAATAAGGTAAAGGCAAAACGCTGCCCCCAAATACGAACCCTTGTCGAATCTCCGAATAGCTCATGGCGCTACACCACTGAGCCAGTAGTAATATGCTGTACCGTACTTTGTGAGTACGAGTTACCGCTGGTGGCCAACCGGTTGTTACCGCCCTATGCCCAGTCTGGAGGGCGGTATGGTCCAGACCCCGTGGGGTAGAGCTCGCGCCACAAGGGAGAAATTCGATCCTCACTGCCGGAGGACAGTGGTGTTCGGAGTCCGTTCCCTCGGGTGGTGTTTCCACTGCCAGGATTTGCTTTAAACTGGTAAGCTGAACTCGCTTAAGATGTCCGTAAACGCCGTTTATAGCGCGTTTTAGCGGTTTAACGGTTTAAGATCGCTAAACCTATGCTCGGTTAAAGGTAGCTTAGAGTGATCGTTTATAGGAGTTTAGTGGTACGATCGTTTAATATCCTTAATCCCGGACTAGTTTAAGCTTTTTAAGCGAGATCGTTTACAAGCGTTTAGAGGTTAAGGCTCGGTTAATATCCTTAATCCCGGACTAGTTTATGATTTTAAAGCGAGATCGTTTACAAGCGTTTAGCGGTTAAGGCTCGGTTAATATCCCTAATCCTATACTAGTTTATGATTTTAAAGCGTGATCGTTTATCGAGGTTTACTGGTTAAGGCTCGGTTAATGTCCCTAATCTTGGACTAGTTTAAGATTTATAATCGTGCTGGTTTAACGGGGTTTAGTGGATTAAGGCTAGTGGAACCCTGGTCGGTTAACTGTGTAGTTAGAGCTCGATTAAGTAACCGATGTTGTTTAACCCCCTCGTTTAGTGGGTAATAAATACACCTGGGGGGGGTGGGGGACATGGCTCACGGTTTATTCATATTCATGTTACATATATTTTGTAATAGCACTTGGAATCATGTTACATTGTAATAGCAGTTGTTCCGCCGTGTGAGCTAATGATGAAGCATCTAGATGTTTGTGACACATGCACACTAGCATCTCTTACCCCGCACACAACAATGATATGCTCCCTCACCCTACAAGCTTTTTAGCACCCTACACCCGGACCACGAGTAGTAAAACATATGTACTCCTTGAACTCCAGTATCTAGTCTCCGTGGGTATCGCACGGTAGGACTTGGAATTGGAAGCCAATAATCATCCCAAAGTTGGGTCATAACCTTGTGACAATTTAAATGATTGGAAAGGAATACAACACCATGCAAGAGGAACGCAAAACCAAATAGAAGTCTAACGCGTCTCTTCGTCATAAGCGTAACCTATTGTCATACTAGTGTAGACATCACAAATATGTCACTCCCTAAATCTGCTCCTAGATTGCTTAGGCCTTGTAAGGCTGGGCCTCAATCATCTTCCTCCACTCGTCCATAGCCAAACTGTGATCTGGTGGGAGGAGGATGCCTGCCCATGGCCACCGAACATACTTGCCCTACATTAGTGGATGTTTTTTGGATTAGAGGAATGAATCTGAAGGCAAGCAGCAACACAGCAGCACGGGAAGCACGCAGGCACGCAGCAAGGCAAGGAGGCACGCAAGAAGGCAAGCACACAAGCAGCAAGGTAAGGCAAGTAGGCATGCAGCAAGGCAGGCACGCACCAAGGCAAACACGCACGCACCAAGATAACGGCAAGCAGGCACGCAAGCAGCAAGGCAAGCACATACCAAGGTAACAGCAAGCAGGAAAGGGCAAGCACGCAAGCATGAAAGGGCAAGCACGCAGGCAAGCAGGCACGCAATAGCAGGCAAGCAAGGCGAGCAGCGACACGCACGCAACGACAAGCAGGCAGCAAGGCAACGGCAAGCAGGCACGCAGCTAGGAAAGCAGACAGGCAGCAAGGCAAGCACGCAGAAAGGCAGGGCAAACACCCAGCATGATCCGCTTTGCTGCCCCATTTGTCTCAACCCCTTTGGGACCGAGCCCCCTTATTGGGGGAAAAAAAAAAAAAAAAATTGGACACCTTGTGCGCACTCCTTCCACTTCACATGCATCACGACTTGGTTCACTATAGGACACTCCTCGTGTCCCAGCTGCAGGGGCGACTGCAGCCCAGCCCCCCTTCGATTTGGCATCCAACCTATGATTGATAGTGACAGCGATGACAACGAAGAAATCTCCGAACCCTTTTATATCCCTCTCATCCCCTCCCCTTCTTCTCTTCCTCCCCCTCCATCCCCACGCGAGGACTTGGCCCCCCTGCTCCTCCCTACTCCTCCCTCTCCTTCATCTATCCCCTCGCTTTCAATCCCTCCTCCTAAACCTCTTACCCGATTCAGACATCGTCACAAAATGGGACAACATGAAGGAAGTTATTCGCACCAGCAGTTGGGCCATTTACAAGAAGCATCGCCGTGCCCGCCAGCGTGCCGCCCGCTTAGCAGAGGACGACGCCCGGCAGGAATTCTCACAGGTGCATTTCTCCCCCGATGCAATTTCTTTCCTGGCACGCCTCAACATAGCCAAGGCTAAGGCATTAGCAGCAACACTCGCTTGGCAGCAACTCCTTGCTCCAATGCTCAAAGCTCTACCTATTCTTGAGCACACTTTTGGGGATTCATCTTCCTTCTACTTCCACCACCTTTCCCGTTCCCCTCACCCCCCAGTCCACATCAAGCTTATCCAGCCTCCAGGGCCACCCCAGCATCACCCCCTTTCTGTGGCTGACCTCTCTTCAATGATAGGAGTCAACATAGGACTGGAGTATGCCCGGGACTTTTATAGTGCTGATTCCTCCTTTGGACTGTATCGTCCAAACCCTCACATCAACCAGGCTAACCAGGATCTTCTGCTCACATCCCTCCCTCGTCCCCTCCCCCCTAGTTATGCAGCCCTTGCAGAAGGTGTCAATGGCGATGGCCTAATCACATCAGAGGAGATGGACCTTGCCATCCGCTCTGCTTCTCGAGGCTCCAGCCCAGGTTATGACGGACTTCCCTTTGAAGTCTACAATGCGTTCCATGAAGAACTGTCCCCGATCCTTCAAAGGGTTTTCAACTCTGCCTTCCAAGATAAAGTTAACTCGGCCCCCCTAGCACCCCTCCTTCAGGGAACCATCTGCCTTCTCCACAAGACTGGTCAGCCCCAAGACTCCCTCGCAGGTTACCGTCCTATCACCCTTCTCAATTGCGACCTTAAGCTGATCCTTTTGATCATGGCTCACCGGCTGCAACGCCCACTGGAATATCTCATCGACGTCACTCAATCAGCTTTCCTCCGTGGCAGAGACATCAGTGACAACATCCGCTATCACCTAGGCTTGGCTGCGCGCTTGAAAGAGCTTGACTTACCAGGCTGGTTGCTGCATTCTGACCTCACTAAAGCTTATGATTCTGTCAACAGGGGATGGCTCCTAAAGACAATGTCAGCCATGGGATTCAATAGTGCAGGCATCACGCGCTGGTGGAATATCCTCATGAATGGCAGCTCTACGCGAGTGCGTCTCAACGGTTTCTTCACTACCTCCTTCCCCAGCACTTCCGGCTTCCCTCAGGGTGGGGCCTTGAGCTGTAATCAATGGGTCATCATCTTTGAGCCCTTCATCACCTACAATAACCAACTGAGATCTTGTGGAACTCTGCAATCCTTCCGTCTTCCCTCAGGAGAGTTGGCCCCAGCCACCCTCTCGTTTGCTGACGATGGCAAGCACTTTGTCCTCAACCCAGCCACAGATGGGCCTATCATCAAGGAGACATACGTCGTAGCCAATTCGGCTGGCTTACCCGCCCAGTCTATTCCCAAGACCCGTCTTCTGCTTATTGAACTTCCCCCAGACATACCCCTCCCTGCAGATCTGGACCCCGCCCTTGGCACCCATCACTTGACTGGTTACCACCTCCATCCCCCAGACACACCTCACAGATTGCTGGGCGTGCCGTTCGGTGCAAACACTGCCCTTTGCAAGGCTGCAGCCTACCAGCACATGCCCCATAGCATCTCACGTGCAGCAGCTCCATGGCTCTCACGCACTCTCAATGTTATTGGAAGGGCGCATGTTGCTATGCAATGCTTGGCTTCCAAGTTCATCTTCCAGGCTAACTTTGCATCACCACCAGCGCCTCTCCGCCAGCAGTTGCAATCTTCTCTCAATGCCTTTGTTGCAACCTCTAGCCTGCAGGAGGAGGAATCACCACGTCCAGGACACCTCTTCCCCCGCTTCGGGACAGCCGTCCTTCCTTTTCATCGAGGAGGGCTTGCTGTACCCCATCTTGCTTCCCACTCGGCTGCTATGCTGGCCAAGACCACATGGCTCCTCTTCAGTTACACAGGTCACCCCTGGCAGCAGCTCTACCGTCACGAGATTTCTCGGGCTGTGCGCCTTCCTCCAGGTCAGGCAAGTGGATACCATGCCCTGGTTACCGCCCCGTCTTCTGTGGACATCGCCTCAATCACCACCAACTTGGCCCGGGAAAGTGCAGAGGCTTTTCTCCTGCTGAACATTCGTAGAATTATCGCTCCGCCCATGCAGTGCCCCCAATCCATCCTACTGGAAACCACCTTCAACAACACCCCTCCTTTTCCGTCCATGCCCATCACCTCAAACCAAGTGCTCTCCTCCGAGCACTCTCGTGGCACCGTCTCAAGGACATCCGCTCAGCTCATCAACAACGAGCTCACCTCCCTCCCGCTGCTGTCCAAGACCTTAACTTCATCCTCTCCTCTCTGCCAGACCCCTGGCGGGATGCTGTCATCCTTCTTGAACTTCCACCTCCCAAATGGAAGCTCTTTCCCGCTGTGGCCCCTTCTGGTCCCCTTGCAGAGGGGCCAGATCCCCTCACTGGAGAGGACCGTCTTTGGGAGGTCTGGCCCAATGGCCGGTTACACCCTCTCACCCTCTAGTCTTGTTCTTTGGTTTTTCTTCCTTGGTCACATAGGGCTAGGTTTTATCAGATGTTCCCTTTCCTGGTTCCTCCCTAAGTAAAAAAAAAAAAAAAAAAAAAAAAAACCCTTCCTGCCCTTCCCCCCCAAGGACACCCCCAAGCTGCCCTCATCACCCTACGCAAGAAACCTCGAGAAGCATGGTTACGGGCAGACTTTGAGGAGCAGCTGATCCAGCAAGGCAACCCCCCCCACCAGAGGCAAGAGCTCTTGGAACCATGGCTGGTTGGTCTTTGGGAGGACCTCCAACTGGACCCAACAACATGGGGTCTCCACCTCCATGATGATACTGAGGTGAACCTTCTTGAACTCTCTGTGCGCCAAGCACGGCAGGCCCTTCTTCACCAACATATCATGCAACAAAGCCCCAACTCCCACCATATTGTGCCAGGTTATACCGAGGAACGTGCTGCTTGGCCCAGGCTGTGGAGCATTCTACCCCCCTCCACCTTGGACACTCACCCTAGCACTAACCCTGACCTGCGAGGCCTCCGTGGTCTTGAATCCCGATGGATTGCCTCAGCAACAGAGAGAGCGCTCGTTGTCACCCCTATTCCAGTCCCCTCCCCTGAAGACCTCCCACAAAACGCTTGGGTGGACTTACAACGTGTCCGCCCCTCCCGTCCAGGCCCAGCGGAGAGAACTGCTCAAAGACAAGACGAACCTCAAGTCTCCCTCCCTCTACGTGCAGGCTTTTCGCAGGTGTGGGTACGCCTCGCTGACAAGACTCTCCACCGTCCTTATACCATCACTTGCCGGAGCTTGCTTCATGGCACCCTGGGCTGCAGTGCGTTCCTTGCTCATGTACGAGGACGCTTCCAACGGGTCAACCAAGACGACCCCCCTCCATAGTCTGCTCCAGCCCTGACTGCTTGCAGCTGCACACTGCTGACACAATGTCTCACGCTTTCTTGGAATGCCCTGATTCTGCCCCTGTCATAGACTGGCTCCTTTCCACTTGGGAGACCCTCACCGGTGGGCAGCGCCTTCCTCGTTGCCCCTTCTTCCTCCTCGGTGACGACATCACCCTTTGGCCCGGGACACCCCCTCCTCCCTCTACCCTAAGGTTGTGGTCCTTCCTGCGTATAACCACCTTGGGCGCGATATGGCAGGTCCGTTCGTCCCGGGCTGACAGACTGGACCATTCTGAGCCCCTTCACCACAAGGCTATCTGCCTTGCCCTTGGCCACCTTCACCAAGCCATCGCCAGGGACTGGATGCGCACCCAGACGTATCTTCGACACCTTGATAATGGCGCCTTCTGTCAAGATTGGTGGCGTGGCCTAGATTGCTCTCTCACAGTGGCTTCCTTTGCAAGCTTATGGGCCACCCCCCCGATCTTTTGCACCATGATTGGGGTCACTCCCGGTGACCAGGAGCCCTTTTTTTTTTTTTTTTATTACAAAGGGGGGAACCAGGAAAAGGCGCAACTGATAAAACCTAGCCCTTTGTGACCAAGGAGAAAAAACCAAAGAAAAAGACAAGAATGGCTAAGGGACAGCTAAGGGACGGACACCACCTGGGCGACGGAAGGGACACAGGAGGACGTCATGTCCATGGTGCGGGTATCAGGCGGGTATCTGGACCAAGATCAAGGTCCAGATCCGCGCTAAGATCCAGATCAAGATCTAGATCTTGATACTGTCTCTGTCTTCATTCCTGTTGCACATGCCCAGACCAGTCTTTTAGGTTTTCGCTTTGCTTCCAGTTGTCTTTCTTCTTTTCTGGTTGCCTCCCTGCTTTTGGCTTGTTTTTGCAGTTTCTCCCTTAGTTTGCTTCCCCTAGTTCAGTTTCCACCCTTAGTTGCCTCCTTAGTTTCCCCCTCAGTTGCCTCCTTAGTCCCCCCCCCCCCCCCCCCCCTCCCCCCCTTTTTTCTCTTAGTTTCTCGCATAGTTTTCCTTTTAGTCCTCCTTAGTTTGAATCTCCTCTTTCAGTCTTCTGATCCGGTGACGGTTAGAGGTTGCAATGTTATGGCCCCCCCCTTCATAGGTCTTTTTTCTTAGTAGTCCTAGCCCCTTCTCTTGGGCTTCCTGTTTTTGGCTTCTTCCTTGCCTCTCTGGTTTGTTTGTCTTCTGTTCCTGTCCTCCTTTGTCCCTTCCGTCGCCCAGGCGGTGTCCGTCCCTTAGCTGTCCCTTAGCCGTTCTTGTCTTTTTCTTTGGTGCGTTGGTCCTTTTCTCCTTGGTCACAAAGGGCTAGGTTTTATCAGTTGCGCTTTTTGGTTCCCCCTTTGTAAAAAAAAAAAAAAAAAAAAAGCTAGCACGGAGTCACTGTAGACCATAAAAAATGAAAGACAAAAAGGTTAAGGACATCAATCCACAAGCCAGCAAGCAACCAATCATTGCCACCATATGGTTTGCATCTCATCATGTTATGAATGCACTAGCCCCCCCTCCTAACTTATCAAGGCTTTCAAAATTGTAAGTCACTATTCGTCATCATACAAAATAAAGTAACCATCCTTTATATTTAGCCAATGAGTACCTTCACTGGTAGGGGTGCTTCACTTCCTGTTCAATGGCGCGGGAAACAGAAACCCCCTGCCTGGTGGTGCCCTCCATAGCTGCAGTAGCTGCTCCATGCGAATAATGCAATCAATCTCACCTTCACCCTTGCTTTCGTCGATCGATGTCGCATGCCTTGACATGGATAATTATTATCCCGGATTAGGTATCCACTAAATATGTGATCACAAGGTGGGGGCAAGAAAAGCAAAACAACAAACATAACCATCGCACTAAATAATCCTTACAATCCGATAAACCTTTTGTTTTCAACTTACCCTTTTCTCCCAACTTTCACAATCCAACCCCCTCGAAATCAAACACATATGGTTTATCTTTCTTCACTCAAAAATGATTGTGCGGTTCAAAATCTGTCTCCTCCCCCTTTCTTTTTGCACACATAACCACATTTAAAATTGTTGTACTTACGTTTTAGCGAAATAAGGTGACCACGGCGACCACCACATTTCGCTTCTGCTTGTGGACTCCAGAGCAAGCCAAACGCCACCTCCCTACTCTTGTCCATGCCCCCACGTTGGTTCATCTTCGGAAGTAATCCCCTGGTTCTCACTGCTTTGGTAGTGCTTCCCTTGGTAGGTTGCGAACATACCTACATGAGCACATGCAGGCATGGCATAGTGATAATGAGGTAGGCATAGGGAGGCAAAGGGAGTCGGGCATAGGGAGGCATATGGAGGACAACTCATATATGGGAGGCATAGGGAGGCTTAGAGGAGGCATATGGAAGCATAGGAGGCATGGAGGTACAGGGTACGAACGCATACATAGGGAGGGGGAGTGCGAGGCAGGGGGCAGGCATACGGAGGGTAGGGAGGGATAGGAGTGGGGAGCGCGAGGGGGGGTAGGGCGGGCGGGAGGGAGGGGGGGGGGGAACGGAAGAGGGAGGCATATATTTACAAACAATTATTGTAATCCAGGTGTAGGGAATAATGTAAACATGCCATGGTACAAGGCATGCCCAAAAAGCTATCTAACTCCCCAAAAAATGATGCACTACCCCAAAGTAAGTGTTCAACCATAACACAGATTACTCATTCCATCGTTACAGAGGGGGGTTTGTTTATCTTATCCACCAAAAGCCCTGCTGCTCCCACATCTGGAGCCCGGCCTACCATGCGGAGTTCACCTAAGTAACAAGTCACACAGTTTTCTTGGAATTACAGAGAGGCGACTATTACGAATGGACTTCACTTTGCACTCTACCGTTCGCTGAGACTAAGATGAACTCGTTTCGTTTTGTACCCTCGTCTGGACGATGGTACACCATTCGCCTCGAGTGGCTAAGTGTTTTGGAGACAACCCATTGGGGCCAACAGCCTTTGCGATGATGTCATCTAGCATGACTTTGATGACCTACACGGAAGGCAAGCAAGCAAGGACGAAATAATACATGTTGAATGAAACAATAGCAAATGGCTGACGAAGCAAGAAGAGTTAGGTAAGTGTAGCAATACCTTACATTCACCTACCGATTTTGGAATGTCCTGAAAGCTCTTGTAGTCAGTAGATATGTGCTTGGTAATCGGTGTCACTAAGTTCATTATAGTGCAGTTGCCCAGGCCTTGGCTTTCACTCTATCACCACCCAGACGTGCCCGGAACCCTCCTAGAGGATGACTTGCCCATATACCCTCACCCTCGTACTCTAGCTGCACTTTAGTCATGCTCTTAGCTTCCCCCTTAGCCTTATACTCCCTCCCTTTCAATGCTAGCAACTTGCAGTGAAGGTGACCTTGAACCCCCCATACGGTCTTCGCATCTGCAGTGTCGGGAATCAAGGCCTTGAGCTCCTCAGGACCCGCTGTGGGCTCATGCTTTTCTATGTCCATCGCAATCACCCCCGCTAGTTCCTCTCGAATGCCATAATCATCTACCAAGAAAGCCTTTATCGTAGGCCTAGCAGTTGCAGGGGTGATTGCACCTAGCGCATCATCATAAACTAGATCTGCGAGATGACCTTCGCTAGCATTTGCAATACCAGCCATTGCAATAGGCGGAATACGAGTAGACCTCCGGGGATTTGCTCGCGCAATTGACTTATCTTTTCGATGTGCTCTCTGCTTAGCTACCTTTTCAGGCTTGGCTGCCTTTACAAAAGCAGCCGCAACACCTATATCAGCTAAACGGGCTTTATTATTTGCAATCCGTGTGACTCTCTCTATCTCGTATGGTACGCGGTCGGACATGGAAAGGATGAGCCTGTCCGATCCTTGAATTTGAGGAGACACCTGGGGACACAGCATAGTTGTGTACCTTATGTATTGACGGCATGAGAGATGCTTCCATTCAGCGGATAGAATTGCCGATCGACATCGACAGTTGTCCATTTTTCCAGCTTTCTTCTATTCTTTCTTTCGTTCTTTTGCGCCTTAATAAAATGGCTGATAACGCGGTTCGAACCACCCAGCCGGGGTGCAACCCTGAAGCCACTGGTCAGAAGAAAGACGCTCCCAAGGATCCGTATGGTTGGCAAGCGTCTGTTCCATCTCGTTTTGTCCCAGCTCAAGTAAGTCACATATGAGGTGTTGTCTGCGGTTGACCTTCTTCTTTATCGTTGCATCATTTTTTCTTTGTTGTGCGTAGGTTGTCGGAGACAAAGCGAAAAAGAACTGGAGGAAGAGGGCGTGTGAGGCCATCCTCCTTTTATGGTGGTTCTGCAGAAGCCGCCTTCCAGCCATGCCTTGACTTTCCTTGGTCAGAATATAAGCGACTTAAAGTGAGTTTCATGGGAACTGTTCCAACCAATGGTGTTTTTCAACACCCTGTCTCATATATATCATGTACCTTTGGTGAAGTGGATGAATTCCACGAAAGAGAGAGGCAGTTTGGTATGAGGGGGGGGGGTGGAAACCCTTCGGTTGATTGATTGGTCAAAGGGTGTATTTCCATGTGATTCAAATTGAGGGATCTCGTTTTATGAGATTCAAACCACAACATTGTATCGGACATTAGATGGGTGGCAATGTGTTACTTGTCGCATAGTAAATTTGTAAGGCAGCGCAAAACACTTTATGTGAGATCATAGTGGAAGTGAATTATTTCCAAATCATATGAAAAATACAAGATTGAGGGTCACAATGTTTTAGCCCTCCTATAGCGGGGCCCTTTGATTTATGGGGCATAGGAACATTCTTTTTTTTTTGTGGGGAATATGGATATTGCACGCGATAAAGGTGGAGGACAGCTTCAGCTTCTTGAGTTGTGAGTAGGAGATGCCTTGTTTTCTGTAGTTTAGTAAGAGCTCACGAGGGTGGGGGGTCTCAGTTCCTGACCAGTACAGGCGTAGGTGGTAGATGTTGAGGTTTACGTGTTAGTGCTTGTACCAAACTGTGATGAACCAAACCCCCCACCTCCCCCCCCACACCCAACCCCACCCAACCGTGTCGTAAATAGTGAAACGTGTACGTGGCCTACACCACGAATCCAAAACTTGCCACGTGCTTGTGAAACGTGGACCCCCTTCGTAACCCAAATGTGTGTGTTCTCGTGAAAACCGTGGACCCCGTGTGTGCTATTAAACGTGGACCCACATGGCTCGGTGTAGTATAAAACACACCAACAAATAACCGCCATTGTCCATTAAGTAGGGAGACTGCAGTTCGGTACCAAACAATTCTATGGAAGCTGAAGCACTGGAAGGTCTTTTGCAACCTAATGTGGTGGAAGCTCTATTTCATGGACAAGTTCTTGAAGGAGGCCCTTCCACATCAACCTCTACACCAAGCCCTACGCCTACGCCTACCCCTACACCTACGCCTTTTCCAAGGTGTCCCTTTCCTCAAGAGGTAAGTGTGGCCTTAATGAGTGAACCCACACCCACACCCACACCCCTTAAAGCCAATTTATTATATTGGCCTTAGCTTGCCTTGTGAGTAAACCTACACCCACACGACAACCCATTCTCATTGGACGCGCCGTGAGAGCTGGCCTTATGCAGTAAACCTAACACCCACAGCACAACCCCCATCTCTTTCAGGACTGCCGTGAGAGCTGGCTTATAAGTAAAAACCTACACCCACACGCAACCCCCATCTCATTAGGTACCGTGATGTTCGATGAGATGGCCTTATAGTTAAACCACTCCCGGTTTTTTTTGGGTGGACAAGGAGAGCCTGTAACCGCCCCCAGGAAATGACAATCCCATGGCCCCAGCCGCTACATACCATCCCAGACCCACTCCCACGACCAGACAAGCCCTAGTTGTAGACCCTGATTTGCCCTGACCCAGATTCCAGCCCATTACCCGCGATTCTAGACGTGCTCTAGACCCTGACCAGACCACCAAGCCCATTCCCAGAGCTCTAGACCTGATTAGACCATACCTAGTACAGCCCAAGCCAGATCTAGGCCACGATCTGACCAGGAACTAGATCGAGCCCAAGCCCAAGATTCAAGACCCTGCCCAGACAGGATCAGGTTCCAGTTTGGGACAAAGAACAAGGACAAACGTTCAGATCTGCGGGCTAGATATGGACAAGATAAGGTCCAAGATCTGCGCTAATACCATGGATCAAGATCTAGATCTTGATACCGTGCTCGTCTTCATTCCTGTTGGTTACATGCCCAGACCAGTATCTAAGTTCGCTTTGCGGCAGTGGTCTTTATTCTTTCCTGGTGCTTGCTCCTGCTTTTGGCTGTTTGCAGTTATCCATTAGTTTGCTTTCCCCATAGTTCCAGTTTCCCATTAGTTGGCTACTTAGTTCCCCCATCAGTTGCCTCCTTGTCCCCCCCCCCTCCCCCCACCCTTTTTCTCTTACGGTTCTCGATAGTTTTCCCTTTTAGTCCTCCTTAGTTTGGAATCTCCTCTTTCAGTATTCTTGAACCTTCGGGGACTGTTAAGGTTCTGCAATGTTATGGCCCCCCCTTCATCACGTCTTTTTTTTAGCAGATCCTATGCCCCCTTCCTCTTGGGCTTCTGTTTTTGGGACTTTCTTCTCTTGCCTCGTTGTGTCTTGCTCTTTCTCTTGTCCTTCCCGCCACAGCCGTGTGTCGTCCCTTAGGAGTCGTCCCTTAGTTCCCTGCCGTCTTGTCTTTTTCTTGGTCTTGTCTCCTTCCTGCACAAAGGCTAGGTTTACGCATCAGTTGCGCCTTTCCGGTTACCCCTTGGTAAAAAAAAAAAAAAAAAAAAAAAAGGTAGTCTAGCCCCTTTCCTTGGGCTCCTGTTTCTGGCTTTCCTTGCTACTCTGGTTGTTTTTTATTCTGTTCCCGTCTTCCTTTGTCCTTACGTAGCCAGGTGGGGTGTCCGTTACCTGAGCTGTTCCCGTTATGTCTTTTTCTCTTGGTCTTTTCTCCTTGGTCACAAAGGGCTAGGTTTATCAGTGCGCCTTTTTTCCTGGTTCCCCCCTTTGTAAAAAAAAAAAAAAAAAAAAACTACAACCAACACGCACACAACCCCATCTCATAGACTTAGACGTGAGGAGCTGGCCTTACTGAACAACCTACACCAACACGCACAACCATCTCATTAGGAAAGCTATGACGAGGGTGGCCTATTTGAGTAAACCTACACCCACACGCACATCCCATTTCATAGATAGCGTATGAGGGCCTTTAATTGAGTAAACCTCACCACAACGACCAAAACCCAATCTCATGAGGACTACGTGATGAGCGGGACTTATTGAGTAAACTACACCCACACGCCACCCCACTCATTAGGGGACTGGCATTTTATTAGCGGCACTTACTTAGTAAACCTACATCCTACCCCACACCCCATTCCCCGCACCCCATTACCACCACACCCCGCACCCAACACCCAACACCCCACAAAACCTATTGCTGAATGTAGGACATGCTTCTGAGCGAGGAAATGCTTCTTGAGAATGGAACGGAAGCTTGCGGAGGAGGAACTTCGAGGTTAGTTGCAATATGCTGTCACGGATAGAGTTGTGAGGCATAAAATGATTGGAATGATGCAAACCAAGTGCCTTCCTACTCCTTTGGTAGAGTGTATGGTGTGACAGTACAGAATTTTGGGGGGGGGCAGGAGGGGCCGGTTGCAAGCTTACTAGGAACTAGAGCTAGTGAGTTGGAGAATGCTGGGGGAAACTGGCAGTTATGATGGTTATGTGCTCACTACAGTGCATGAGAAATGATGGAGCATGGAGGAACTGTTTCGTGGTGGAATTGCGGATGCGTGTGGGTGGGAGCTGGTTGTGTGGACGGTGCTGTGGGTGCCATGCTTTTGTTCGAAATATAAAGAACAAGGTAAGGATGTGTCAAGTATGCCAGTGAAGCTAAGTGGGAATTTCCTAACAGTCTACCGAGCGTTTGACTTCTTAGCGAGGGCTGAAGCATGGTGTCATGTAAAAGTAACCCCTCGTGAGCCCAAGATTAGCCAGTGTTGTTGGCCCTTGACCTTGGAAAACACATTGTCAAGAGCCGCCATCCTAACAGCCATGGGTGATGCTGTGTTGGTAGCCCCTGAAGCCTCTAGTATTACTCCCAAGGTGTTGAAGGATGCAAGTAAAGAGAGTGTGCAATCAGTGCTAAAGACAAAGTATTGCACCCTTACAATGGATGCTTTGCCTTGTGATTCTCTTGTTAATGATGAGGATGTTAAGGACCTAATTTCCAACATCCGATTAGCCGTGGGCTTAACCACGAAGAGTGGTGTGAGTTCATGTGGTTTGAAGGATGATTTAGTTGATGGGAGTGATGGAGAAAAGGAATATGCGATTCATAGTGTACAACATGCACTACAAATTGTTAGAAAAGTAATGCACGATGTGTTCCCCAATGAACAATATGGTGCATGGGCTGTACATGATGGTGGTGAGGACATGATATTCTTGAACTTGCAAAAAATTGGCAAGAAGGGAAGCGCCGCCGTGATAGATGCACTAAATCACTATTTCACTGCATTGCATGCTGACATTGCACCAGGTGTGAATGTCACCTTCGCCATTCATGTTGGAAACAGAAGTGGTGTAGTGCTAGCATATTGGCTCATACTAAAATGCCTTATAGTGACGAAGCTGTTGAGGCAATAAATAAGGCTATTGAAAGTGTTCCTAGTGTTAAGGAGAAATGGCCAAATGGATTTCATCCCGCTAATTTTGTAGACGAGGCGGAGGATGGTTTGAAGATTGTGCGGCGAGGAGATGTGGAGAATGGGTATGCCATGCTAAGTCCAAAAGAAATGTTAGACTTGTATGAAGCGTGTCCACAGCACATTGCCTTCATTGAGCAAAAGCATGGTGGGGTAGTTGAAATATTCCCCGGGCAGTTCCACACCGTTATTAGTGTGGCCCCTCAAATAAAGATGGCTTTTGACTTTGTTCAAAACCCATGTGTACCTTCCACTCTCTTGTTGTTTTGTTCAAGATTCACTAAGTTCATGGGACCCACAGGTCCCGAGGACTACTCATGCCTTGTCGAAAAATTAAGTGATAGGATTGTGCAGTGTGGTTTGGAGTTTCAATAATGACATGTCCCCAACAATTCATTCCTAAGGACTCTACAATGAATGCATGTAGGTCCAAGACGAAGTTGTAGGGGTTTTTTGCGCAGGTGTTGTTCATAGGGCAACGGCATCCTTCGTAGCGTTCAAGGCATGCAAAGTACAAGTTGGAGAGGATTTGTACATGAGTGAAAGTGGGTCATCACTTGGTGCACTTATTGATGCTTGTGAGCGCGCCTTAGTGCTTTCCAAAAAGGGTTCAATAGTGGGTAAGGAATTAGTCATCCCTAAGCGTGTGGTCGTGCGGTTCTATGTTACTTGTTGTGAAGATGGTCTTCAGTGGGGACGCGATTTGAGCATTGAACTAATTGGCAAATGTCGGCTGGTGTCACTCATCCAAGTTTTTGGTAAGCAGCGCGCAGAATTGAATGACAGAATGGTGGACACTCACGTCCATTGTACCACTTTTGAGGATGGGTTCACGGTAGCTAATGCATGTGGGGTGCTAAAAGGGCATGGTGGTCGTCATACAGATGTTATTATGACATGTAGTGTGGATGATCCGATTTTTTTTTTTTTTTTTTTTTCTTACATAGGAGGCAACCAGGGAAAGGGAAAACATCTGATAAAACCTAGCCCTATGTGACCGAGGAAAGAAAACCAAAGAGAAGAGAGAGGACATGGACCAAAATTCCGCTAAGACAAATATCCGAAGACAAAGACGAAAAGAACTAGGGGACAAAGACCGAGGGACACAAACTAATTACTAGGTGGAAAAGGGACTTAAGGGCCCTTCCGAGCATCCACCCACTCCAAGGCAAACACTGTTTCTCCCCAACAAAAAAAAAAAAATCATAGATTCATTAGTTGAACAGAAGAACAAGAGTGGTGTCGCCAGAAGAGGGGTAGAGAGCGTCAAGTCGGTAGGAACAAGAGCGTGTGCTAATACCATCACTCGCACACACACACCTTTTTATCACCATACCCACAATCTCCCCCCTATCACAGCACGTTCTTTCTACAAACAACCACCGACCTTTCAATTGCACCCCCCTCACCACACCTCACCACCACAACATTCTATCCGAGCCCCACCATCTCCTGCCTCTAGAATCTCCATCTCCTCCCTCTCATCCATGCATCCCTCATTCAGCTGCTGAGATACCTAGTAGACAAAGCTTTGAGGCGACAATTGGAGCTGGAGGTCTTTTTTCGCCCTGCAATGTCTGCTCTCCGGCCGCCTGTTGACTTTCTCGCGAAGCTTGCTTCGGCCATCGGCTGAGCGCCGCAATTTGCAGCTATGGGAGCTTGCTCAGTGCCCCTTGATGGTATAGACGCTCATGCAGTCTACTCCGCTATATGTCCCTCGAGGTACAGAATAGAGGTCAGCCTAATGGAGGGGGGCAGGCTATTCTCGTCAAGTTAATTAGGGACACCGACCCATCTTCGTACTTCAGAAGCAGCTTCTATCTGATTACCTGTCTTCCGAGCCCCCAACCCACTTCCTCCTGCCTCTCAGAATCTCCATATCCTCCCTCTTCATCCCTGCTCCTTCATTTCAGTGCTGAGATATATAGACAAGCTTTGAGGCGACAATTGGGAGCTTGGAGGTCCTTTTTGGCCCTAGCAATGTCTGCTCTCGGCCGCCTTTTGGATGTGCTGCGAAAGATGCTTGGCCAATTCGGCTTGGAGCGACTGCAATTTTGAAGCTATGCGGAGATGCCAGGGCCCATTTGAGGGTATAGACGCTAATGCAGTCTAATCCGCTACTCTGTCCACCCAGAGGTCGGCACAAGAGGCGCCTCCTGGAGGGGGGCAGGCTATTCTCTTCAAGTTAATTCGGGACACACGACCCCCATCCTTAGTACTTCAGAAGCAGCTCTCTCCTGATTCCCTTCTCCGAGGCCCCACCAACTTCATCCTGCTCTCAAGAATCCCCTTCTCCTCCATTACATCCTGCTCTTCATGTTCAGCTGGCTGACGTAACTAGTAGACAAACTTTTTGAGGCGCAATGGGAGTGGAGGGTCCCTTTTTGCGCCCCTAGCAATGTCTGCTCTCCGGCCGCCTTTTGAATTTGCTGCGAGTGCTTCGGCCAATTCGGCTGGATCGAGGACTGCAATTTCGCGGCTATGGAGCTGTCAGTTGCCCCATTGAGTGTTATAGACGGCTCATGAGTTAATACCGTAATTGCCCTCCAGAGGGTCAGCATAAGAGGTCAGCCTTAATGGAGGGGGCAGGCATTTCTCAAGTAATTCGGGACCACCGAAACCCATCCTTAGTACTTCAGAAGACGCTCTCTCCTGATTCCCTTTCGAGCCCCACCCACTTTCCATACTGCCTCTCAGAATTACAATCTCTCCCTCTATCCATGCTCCCTTAATTTAAGTGCTGAGATACCTAGTAGACAAGCGTTGAGGCGAAATCTGGAGAGGAGTCTTTTTTAGCCCTTCCCTCTAGCAATGTCTGCTCGACGGCGCTTTGGACTTTGCTGCGAAGCTCTCGCCAATTTCGGCTGGAGAGCAGCGACTGCAATTTCGCGGATGATGGCGATGCCAGTGCCCAATTGAGTGTTATAGACGCTCCTTGCGTCTAATCCGTACTCTGCCCCCTCCAGAGGTCAGAATAGAGTTCAGCCTACTGGGGGGGGCAGGCTTATTTCTGCAAGTTAATTCGGGACACTCCGACCCCCCATCCTTAGTACTTAGAAGCAAGCTCTCTCATGCTCCCTTTCCGAGCCCCACCCACTTCCTCCTGCCTTCAGAATCCTCA